>BHFT01059890.1:0-12308 GCA_004320025.1 Laticauda laticaudata
ACTACGGATTCACCTCTTTTTAAAGTAACTTGTGCAAAAATCGGTATTCTCTTCTCATCTCTCACACTCTTCTTTTGGTTTTTTCTTTGTGTTTTTTTTGTTATGGGCACTGTGTTTCAAGACCACAATTCTCCTTATCTTATATTTCAATGTTTTCTCTCTTGCCACTTCGCAGATATTGCATTTTAATGGCTTTCTTTTGTAAATTCGTGTTGTGAACTTCTCTTGGTAAACTTATTTCACATTGCATTATCTTGTAAAGACTGATAACCTTGTCATATTCCATCCATCATATCTCTCTCAAGTTTGTTCCAAAGCTTCAGCCAATATTTCTACAAATCTCAGCTAGGTTTTGTCCTTTTCTTCTCTATGTTTTGAAATCTGAGATAAAATTCTGATCTATCCCATCTCCACAATCTCAGCATACCACTTTTATCTTGTTCAAACCACAGTTAATCTGTAATCAATGTCTCCAATCAAAATCTTTCTTTTGTGTACCTTCTTCTTCAATTTCTTGGAGCACTCTTCAGCATACATTCATTCATCATTTGTTGGATGTTCTCACTTTTTTATCAGTTTCCGTTGGTTCTTTGATTCAATGTTCTCTATCTCTTTTCAATATTCCTGATCTTGTTTGAAATATTTTGAATTCCTTGCTATAATATCGGGCGTCACTTTTTCTTGTTTCTGTTTTCTGCTTTAACCATTGTCTGTACTGAGAGTTGTCCTCCAGATGGTGAGAGGAGGAAGCAGGAAGTGTAAGAACCAGGAGCTGTTAACTTTCTACCTTTAGAAATGTTCAAATCTTTTTCAAATTCTTCTAGACCTTAAATTCCAGTTGTGAAAATAACCAATTACAGTTCCAAGTAAAAATAGTAGAAAAAAAGAAAAAAAAACTAATTGTAAATAATAATTAAAAAGGAAAAAGGAAAAAAATATTCAGGCTCTTGTATACCTTAATCCAATTGAGTTGGATTATTAAGAACAATAAAATTCAAAAGTAAAGAAAAAAGAGCATAGAACACTATAAACAGACATGAAAAAAAAGGAAAAATTGTAACATCCCAAAAAGGCAAAAGGTGGAGGAAAAAAGCCTTTAAAAAGGGGAAAGCAAAAATTCTTCAGGTTTCTCAACGCGCTTAATCCAATTAAGAGATTCAAATATAAAAAGATACATAAAGTAAACAAAAAGAAACCAATATGAAAGGTAGACAAGTTCCAGAAATCAAAATCCAAATAGTTTATGAAATAATAATAATAATAATAATATAATAATAATAATAATAATATATAATAATAATAATAATAATAATAATAATAATTAATAATAATAATTAATAATAATAATAATAATAATAATAAAAATTATTATTATTATTATTATTATTAGTTATTATTATTATTTCATTATTATTATTATTTATTATATATTATCTTATTATTATTTATTATATATTATTATATTGTTGTTGTTGCTTGTTGTTGTTGTTTATTGTTGATTATTATTATTTTAAAAAATGAGGGGCTGGTAGCACAGCTGAGAAAAAATTAAAAAAAGCATTACTGCACTATTGTTAATTATCCCACAAGTCTCTTATTATAGCTCTGCTTCTCCCAAAGGCTTATTCACCTTTTCTCCTCCATAAGTTCGAAAACAGACTCCAGTTGCGATATAGAAACCCAGAAGAGCACCTGCCAATTAATACTCTCCCATGCCTCTTCTCCTCTACTAAATTCAAACCAGGGCATGATCCTCTTGAAACGAAAGTCTCAGTTTCTTTCTCAAGCTTTGTCTGGTTCAAATAAAACAAAAAAACCAAGATTACTTTCCAAGCCTCTAGTTGGCAGTGTGACAAATTTTTCTTTACTGTCTTCTCACTTTCCCCCCTTTCTTTTCCAAGCAGAATAAACGAAAAGAAAAAGGTATACACAAGGAGAATCTCTGCTTAAAATATCTATAGAATCAAAAAAGGATTAAAAGAATAAATAACACAGAAAACGAAAAAAACGAAATCAGCCAGTTTCAATGTATAAGTCATGCTTATAAAAAAATCCAGCAATGAAAAAAAACAAATTTACTCTTGACATTCTGTTTAAAATCGCTGCTTAATCACTTCTGTCAAAACTTTTAAAGATTTCTTTCTTTTCTTTCAGGGGTTCCTTTCAAATTCTTAAAATTATAAAAAAGTTCTCACCAAACGCGCATACCTTCTCTTTCTGTTCTCTCTTCTGTTTCAGACTGCCCAACTTCAGCAGCTTTAATGGCTGCCTCTTTGCCGCTGGCAAAAAGAGCTTCTCCTGGATCTTACCAGGGACTTTGCGATATCCCTGATCATCAGGATGCGCTCTTTACATTTGCCGTTTCTCTCTTCGGATGGTTTAGATCCGACTTGGACCATCCGCGAGGAGCAAAGATATCAGCAGTGAATCTTGGACCTCCAAAATCGCTGCCATATAGTCGTTGATGCCAATCAGCTCTCTCCTGGACTGATTATTTTCGAATACTAACTGCAACTGCTTTAACCGCATATGATTTGGACTATTTGTTGGACTTTGTTTATCCATTTACAGGAAGTAAAACTTACATTTTACTGTTCAGTGTATCTGTGTGTAGTTGTGTGTTATTCATCACCACTCTCACTATGTTTCCCTGAGTGCACTCATTCTCCTAATGGGGAATACCTCAACACTGGGCTCCAAATATTTCAGCAAAGGGGTCTCTGCCCAGTTGCTGAGTAGGTGTGGCCATGGTGGGCATGGCCTAGTTGGCCTTCTGCACCACAGCAGAGGGGAGCATTTTTGCCCTTCCTGGGCTCCGGAGGCTTTCCTTGGGCTGCAAAGGCTCCTGGATTGGGGCTGAAAGGCAAAAGTGGAAGCTGTGTGCTCCATCCCATATTTAGGTAGATCAGGTTGCCCTGGCAGTTTATTTATATAATCTATGCATATTACAGATGACCATTAAAACATAAATTCAGAATCAGACATTACATTGAATTTATATTTTACTGACAAAGAAATAAAGGGAGATTAGTATAGANACCATTAAAACATAAATTCAGAATCAGACATTACATTGAATTTATATTTTACTGACAAAGAAATAAAGGGAGATTAGTATAGATCTATTTCAAGCTACTTAGCTCTTGTCACCTAACCATACCTTTCTGGGATTTGAACCTGGGTTACTTCATATTAGGTAGATGTTTAATATCCAAGTAGCCTGAGTTCAAATCCCAGAAAGGGTATGGCTAGCTGATGAGAGTTAAATAACTTGAAATAGATCTATACTAATCTCCTTTTATTTGTTTGTTGGTACAATATAAATTAAGCACAAAAAATAGTTTGTCATGAAAGCACTGCCTGCAAAGGTTTCTGGATTGGGGCTGAAAGGTGAAAGCGGAAGCAGCATGCTCCATCCCATATTTGGGTAGACTAGGTTGCCCTGACAGACCGGTTTCACCAGGAAAAAAAAACACTTAATCAGACATTACCTACCAAATTTTACATTTAAGTTGTGAAACTGCAAAGTAGAAAAAAAAGTTTTTCAACATTTATATTGGATTTTTTGCCCTCTCTGAGCCTCCATGCTGGCTCTGCACTTACCTTGCATCCAAAATGGACCATGTGGAGACTCCTGGGAGGGGAAGGGAGGGAGGGGCATGGCGGGGCCAGCCAGGGGTAGGATTTGGCAGTTCTCCAAACTAGCCATAACGTTAGCTATGGGTTTTCTCAAACCTGGGCAAACCCGTAGCAGCCCATCCCTGGATACAGGCAAGCTGCATCATCTTTATTATGAAGATGTAATTCAGTTACATGGGATTCAATTAATTGGATGCAATTCCCATCTTTCATAGAATACATTTTAAAGATATGTGTTTCCATAAGAACAGTTAAATAGACATATCAGTGGTGGCTATTGCTTTAATCCCAGATAAAAAGTTTGAATCAATATAGAAAAATTTCAATATAGAAAAAAATACATGCAATGGAAAATGAATTTTGCCCAGATTATAGCCACTTTCTATTTTTGTCCAGTGGATGGCACTCAAACATTAAATTGAGTTAGCAATTTTGCTATCAAAATTTATATTAAATTTTCAGCTTTGGATACAAGTTAACTCATAGTGGATGTTAACTATACTTCATCAGACATCAACAGTAAAAAAAATTGAGTTGAATGAATTGTAATGTCTGAACACTTCTTATATATATTTTTCAAGTACCACATTCTAGGAAAGATTTTAGAGTGCATTGAAAAAAGAGCAGAAAAATTTGGAGGTAGCTATCCATTCTTCCCAATAGAAAGCTATCACAATAAATAATGGTCCTGACTTTAAAATCTTTCTTTTGCAAGAGCATAAAGTAAGGATTCACTCAAGCCAAACTCTTATACATATATACTATTTACTTAGAAGCAAGTTCTATTAGATTATGCTAGAATTAAATATATGCTAGACTGTAGCCTAAAATATTAAAATTTAAGGTGCCACATACCACAGAGAAAGGAGAATTTATTATTACCACAATTACTTAATTGTGTTCCCGTACACATTTTGCAAAGATATATTTTCCAAACTGTTGCTTGTCATGTTAAATCCAGATTAGAAAGAAATTAAAAATATTGTGCCCAGAATTGGGTACAAAACATGTAATTAGTGTTCAATGAAACATAGATTTGCAGTTAGGTCTATCACTAATATAAACCAGATTCAAAAAATCACTAAAAAAGGGGATTTCTAAATGATAACTATCACTAATAGAATGGAATACAGGAAGCCCTTGTCTGATGACCACAGCTGAATCCAAAGTTTTAACTGCTAAACAATAAAAAAGTCAGTGACTTTTGCTCCATTTTATGATCTTTCTGGCCACAGTTTTAAATGAATCACTGCAGTTGTAAATTTAGTAACACAGTTGTTAAATGAATATGGCTTCCCCATTGACTTTGCTTGTCAGAAGGTCACAAAAGATTATCACATGACATGGGATGCCGCAACCTCATAAATGTGAGTCAGTTGCCAAGCATCTGAATGTTGATCATGTGACCATGGGAATACTCCAACAGTCTTAAGTGTGAAAAAGGGTCACTTTTTTTCAGTGCTGTTGTAACTTTGAATGGTCGCTAAGTGAAATATTACAAAATGAGGCCTACTTGTAGCTTTAACACACCCCCACACCAATTGTTTTTTAAAAGCATC
Source organism: Laticauda laticaudata (assembly GCA_004320025.1). Classification (NCBI taxonomy): domain Eukaryota; kingdom Metazoa; phylum Chordata; class Lepidosauria; order Squamata; family Elapidae; genus Laticauda; species Laticauda laticaudata. Next base: position 5,199 of record BHFT01059890.1, read on the forward strand.
TCAGTAATCTATCATTTTCTGATAGTGATATTTGACAATATTTGTACTTGACCATGCATTCCTTTTTATTCTGATTTAAGCTCCCATTTACAGTTCAAATAAAGAAAGAGCCAAAACATTTTGGAAAAATGCAAAGAAGCCACCATAAGGGCCTCAAATAATTATCATTATTCTCCCATTGAAATGAACTAAGGAGAGAAAAGGGGTGATGGCATTAAAGCTCATTTGCCAAGGTCACTTTAACCATTTAGCTCAGAAAGAATAAGAAGTTATGCCAAGAGAAGAAAATATGTGAAGCTACATACAAAAGGAAGCTGTAAGATCAGGGGTGGGATTCTACCAGTTCTGTCCACTTCCGGTTGCTATGAAAAGCAGCAATCAGAGAGCATACATAGAACCGGTTTTATATCTGCTGCTGTTTTGGCCCTCCTGCCTGCCTGCCTGCCCACCCACCCAGGCTCTTACCTGACCTTTATTTCCTGTGTTTTCAACCGCAGCTGCTTTGCACTACACAGTTGCAGTTGGAAAAGCAGAAAAAAAGTGCTTTTTCAACTGCTGCGCACCCACGTGCAGTGCTGCTCAACTGTCCAGGCAGTAAAATGACGATGATATACATGCGCAAAATGTAAAACCACCGAACCAGTAGTTACACCAGTCAGATCCCACCCCTGTGTAAGATGCCAAATTCCTCCAGCTAGTCTTCAAAGGTCAAGGAAATGATACACTGATTTATCTATAATAAAAAAACTTTGAAGTCCTGAACCCTGATAGAGAAATGCAAACAACAGCTGACAAAAACAGTCCCCTGTTTTTAGAAAAAGCTTCTTAAAATGATATATATTCAGAATGCTACTTGATTAAGACAAAAATGGCTTCTTCTGAGAAACCTTGAAGTATGAGATGATGACTCTTTTTATTTATCATGTTTCTTTTCTTTTAATTTAAGGCTAGGTCACACTGGCCGACGGATGCAAAACGTATGCAAAAAGGACACAGCGGATGAGCAAAATTTCCATCATCCATTGTTATCCACTCTCAAAAAGTTGCCCAAATTTGCATAAACAGAACGGACAACAATGGAAAGGAATGGACGTGGGAAGATTGTAGCGGGGATGTAAAGCGGATGTTCGTAGGAAGCCTAGCGGATGGAAGCGGGAGGACACATCCACAGGGTTCCGGGGAGAATTAGCAAAGCAGAAGAGCAGATGCATAGCGAGATGCATAGCGGATGACGCAGATGCATCACGGATGCCTATAGGATGCATAGCGGATGCGTAGTGGATGCAAAGCGTTCACTGCACATGTGGGAGAGATGAATTGATAAGCTCCACCGATATAAAAGGATGCAGTTCGCAAGCAGTCCACCATTCAGAGGAAAGAACCTGCTCAGAGACATCTTAAGAGAACACCATGGGGAAGAAGAGGAAGCCTGTTGCCTACTCCTGCCAGCCCTGGCAAAAAGGACAGAACCACCATCCCAACCCCTGGCGCGACTCTGAACTGCTGCTCTCTGCTGGTGCTCCTCGTGTTGCTGCTTGCTGGTGCTCTTCCTGCTGCTGGTGCTGCTGGTGCTTCTCTGTGGTACTGCTGGTGCTGCTGGTGCTTCTTCTGCTGCTGGTGCTTCTCCTGCTGGTGCTGCTGGTGCTTCTGCTGCTGGGTGCTTCTCCGCTGTGCTTCTGGTGGTGCTTCTCCTGCTGCTGCTGCTGTGATGGAACAGCCCCAAAGTCCTCAAAGCCCTGCTGCTGAAGGCCTGAAGCCATGCCAGAGGGAGGAAGAGGCAAGCAAGGAGAAGGGAGAGAGGAAACAGTACTCCATTTCCGAAGACCATGAGGAGGAGGTGCTGAAATGGCTGAGGGAGAACAAGTTACCTGTGGAGGGAGGGCCACAGGCTCTATCGTGACACCAAGAGAAAAGCAGGCAGCGTGGAGAGGACAAAGGAGAGAGCCTGGCTACACTTCAGATGTACTCCTTGGTGTGGAAGCACATGCACACCTGATATGGCAAGTTGCACCTAAAGAAATCCGGGCAGGCTGCTGTCAAAGCTCACTGGACGGGAGACCTATGTCATGGCCAGGTGCAGCTTCCTGGAGGGTGAGATCCACCACGAGGAGCAGCCCTCTGTCAACCCTCTCCCTCAGACAGCCCACAGAGAGCCAGTCCTCTTCCAGCCAGGAGACAGCTACCTTGTCCAGGCAGTGTCTTTGGAGGGTCCCCGACAGAGACCCCCCCCCACAGCTGCAAATCCCATGCCAGAGGAAGTGGAGGATCCCCTTCTCAGATGGAGCAAGAAGAAGCAGCCACCAGAGAGCAACCCACAGCCACACCAGCTTCACCTCCACAGAAAAGCAGGAAGAGGCGGACTGTCCTCTTGGAGATCAGGGACACAATCAAAGCCAGCACAGATCTCCTCTCCCAGTGGTCCACTTCGACATACCATCCGACAACCGCAAGCCCCTTCATCACATATGTGAGCCAGACCCTCAATGGACATGCGCCGAGGCCCAGTACCAGGCGATGAAGGAAGAGGATCACAAGCTCTTCATGCACAACCCTCCAGGCCCAGCTGAACCTGTTCATACCCACTCCAGGTCTTGCTCCTCCACCCCAGGCAATGTCACAGCCCTTCCATGGATTTCAACAGCCCCTCACCTACCAAACCACCACTACCAGGACTTCCACAGCAGAGGCAGCCCTTCCCAGTCCAGACCTCGGACGCCCCAGATGCCTCACCTGACCCAGCTTCAGACCAGACAGCCCCACTACACTCCCCTTCCTCTCACCCCACAACCAAGCCCCTCAACAGAAATCTGTCATCAGTACTGTGTGCCTGACATCCAGGTCCTTGAGGAAGGCCTCTCAACCTAACGGGAACTGAGTCAGCTCTCTGAGAGCTTCCTGCACACACCATCTCCTGTTTACTCTCCGGCGCCAGCACCCCAATGGTGCTCAGACCAAGCACTCCAGCACAACACACACCTCACAGTCCTGGCCCCTTTACATCTGAGACCATGGGCATGCCTCAAAGTGATGAGAAGAGTGCCAGAGACTGAGTGTGTTACCTGTTAACTTTATCTCTTGCTTAAGACTTTACTTTGGGTCATTTTGCTTTTTTAATAAAGTCATACAGTTTTTATAATAAAGGTTATCTTTGCCTTCACTCACATTCTTTTTCTTAATAAAGTGTTGTGTGAAAACTTTGAAAAAAGGTTAAGCCTTTGCATGCTTGTGGGGATTGGTAGGATAGCTTGGGATGGATAGCTGTGGGATGGATAAGGATACTGTGGATGGATAAACCTCCGTGCAAGCATAGTGGGACTGTATGGTCCACCCTCCCAGCTGCCACACATATGGCCCTTGTTATCATAAACAATTTAATCATTGATCAACACATTGCAACATAAACAAAACTCTTATTAATGCCGTGCTTCATTGTATGGCCACTCAACATACATGGCCCAATCTCATCCAGTGTGATGAGACAGGCTCAAGGAAGCATCCATTAAGCATCTACCATCCTGTCTTGCCACTCCTCTGCCTCCAGCTAGGGGAGTTGCACCAGTGTTTCAGGAAGTTGCGCTGCTTCTTCCCTGTCACGTGAAGCTCTGTTGGGGCCTTGCACATCCACAGTGTCTATCAGGTTTTGTCCTTGCCTCCATTCACCAGGCTCCAGTCCCCATTGCCTTGTTGACGGTCCACAAGCCTGTTCTGCCAACATGGGTAGCGGGTGCGCATGAGATTGTGCAGGATGCAGAAAGCTTCCACGATGCTCCTCACAAGTCCCTGGGTGATGCTGCATGGTGTGTGAAAGTACTGGAACCTGTGGCCAGGATGCCAAAGCATCTTCCACCACCCATCTTCCCTGGGAAGCCTATATTGAAGATCCTCTCTTCACGGGTGAGTATCTTGAAGTGTAGTGTCTTCATGAGGTAGTATCTTGAGAGAAGGCGTCATCAGGGTAGGATAGGGGTCTGGACCTGGGAAATCCATGATGAGGTTACGTTCCAGCCCATCCTTGAGGTCACTGGCGTTGTATATCTGGGCATTCTGAAGCTGACCCGTTGCTGAAGCATCGATGTACATGAAACTTGTAGTCCAGCATCAACCATGGCAAAGAGGATGATGCCTGAAGAAAGCCCTGTAGTTGAAATAAGTGGACCCTGACTTGACTAGAGTTTTGCAGGCCACGTGCTTGCCATCTATGGCTCCAACAGTGTGGGAAGTTCCACCTCTGATACCACTGCCTCTGCAACTTCCTCCAAGCCTCTTCAGTGGTGGGACACTGGAGGGCTCCTCCATTATGTCTTCGATGATGGCCTGCACCACTTCTCTGACCACAATGCTGATGGTGTTTTATGGCACCCTCCAGGCATACTGCATGTTTCTGTATGTGGTCCCAGAGCCAGTGGCGAAGAATCAGCGCCACCTTCAGTCCAGGGTCCAGCTGGGACGGAGGTTGGTGCTTGCCTTGGTCAACCTGGGTCTGAGAAGCTCCTCAACTTCATCAAACATGGCTGGTGGCATCCTCATGAAGTTCTGGAATGCAATGAGGCCTTCATTCCTCACGCCACCATCAGCTTGTCATAGAGTCCAAACTCCACTCTTCTCCCGATCATCTCGGACCCAGACAGCTCTTTGACGTCTCCTTCTCCTGCGTAGAAAAGGTAACAGTCTGAAGAGGGCTTGGTTTGGTGTTGAACGATGGCAGCTAACAAAAGGAGTGTGCGATGATCCATTGTGGACATCAATTGGTGATGTGGAAGAACAAGAGCAAGGCTGAAAAGGTCTGCACACCAGGCTGCTGGACTGATAGTGAGATCCAGGTGATTCCTCCCCTTTTTATAGGAAATGTGTGGTTTCCACTAGTGTCCTTTCCACATACTCTCGGCATCCTCCATACAGCCTAAATATCCCAGATAACATCCCAATATTGAAACATTTTGTCTTTTTTAATGCTTTATATCTGAGCTGCAGTCCACTTTTATCCTTTCTATGGTCTGTGCTACTAACACTGTGTGAGACTTCCCGCGTACCTTTCGCTTCTCCCTCTTCCCGCTGGAGCGGATGTGAGTTGCGCGGATACCCAGAGGATGCCGGAGGATACATTGGATGTGTAATGGGACAATGGATGTAGAACCTTTGTTGCCCATATGTGTCGCGGATGTTACATTGTACGCGGCGGAAAGTTCATCCGCTCAAAAAATTTTTGTGCAGCTCAAACTTTTTGAGGCAGATGAAATAGCAAGTGATGAGTTTCAGGATAGAGCCGTATGGAAGACGTACGCAGTGATTACACAACGAATGCATCACGTTTCAATGGATGGCAAGCTTTTTTGTCCGTTTTACATCCTCTTTGCATCCGTTGGTGCAGTGTGACATGGGCTTTACAAATGCTGATTTGTAGCTATGCTTGATAAATTGCAAGCTTAATCCTAGCATTGTCTAGATATTGCTATGCTGTAAATATGGCAAGCTGATGGTTGTTTTCCAATGCCACACTAACCACATTTACACTAACTACTTTTTTGACCTTTAAAACAGTGATGAATTCTACCACTGTTGTTTCATTGCTATATCAAAAACACAAATATTAAACCAGTAACAAATCAACAAAAAGAAGTTCTATTTTAGTAGCAGTGTATTTTGGAAGGTGAAAAAGATATGAGGAAAAAGAACCAGCCTTTAGGATAAAATTTACTTTGGAGGATCCTCTATATATCACACCATGAGATGTTTGATTAGGAAGGGATTTTATGTTTTAACATTTAACAAATGTTTTAATTTTTTAATATGCACAAATACTTTGGAGAGGCAAAATGGCAACCAACACTTTCTTTTACAAATTAATGACATTAATGGATTTATATATGTTGTCTGTTTGCCCTCTTATTCATACAATCTAGGAATCACTAGCAATGTTTCTAATTTATCTCCTCCCTTCCAGGAACTTTTTCCTTCCATGCTTTTAAAGTATTATTTTGCCCTTTTATTGCTCTCATCTGGCATATTTTACTTATTTCTGTGCTAATCTCAGCACTGTAGTGGTTATTTTGTAGTGGTTATAGTTCTTGTTTCATATGCTTAGTGTGTCAGACTTCTTAAGAATACTTATGATTGATATTTTATTTTTTTCTACAAAGAAATAAAAATATAATAGTAATAGGAACACAACCTCTTATCCATTTAAGGCTTATCAACAGATACAAAAGTGATTGACCATTATCACTTGGAAGATAAAAGTGAGAGGATGCAACATGATGAAAAATTTCCATAGGAGAACACAATACTCTGTAGCCTGAACTCAATCCTTTTCAAGATGTTGCCAATGCAAAAATGATACTCTTAAGCTTGCTCAAAGTTTAAATGCCACTGGTGTAGAACAGGAACAGCTTAAAACTGAAGTATGAATATGTACAAAGAATACAAAATAACAATACTGCACTTTCATTTATTTATTTGTTTGTTTTATTTTGTCAAGTGATTATAACAGGTATAAGCAGAGTAATGAATACATGAAATGGATATAAATAAGAAAAAGAAAGAAAGAAACAATAGGATGGGGACAGTAGGTACATTGGTGCGCTTATGCATGCCCCTCACAGACCTCTTAGGAAAAGGGTGAGGTCAATGGTAGACAGTCTAAGGTTAAAATTTTGGGGGTTTGGGGAGGAAACCACAGAGTCAGGTAGAGTATTCCAGACATTGGCCTCTCTGTTGCTGAAGTCGAATATCCTGCAATCAAGTTTGGTGTGGTTAACCTTGAGTTTGTATCTATCGTTTGCTCTTGTATTGTTATGGTTGAAGCTGAAGTATTCATTGACCAGTAGGACATTGCAATGTATGATCTTATATACTATACTTAGATTGGACCGAAGGCGGCGTAGTTCTAGGTTTTCTACATCTAGATTTTCGAGTCTGGTGGCATAAGGTATTCTGCAATGAGTAGAGGAGTGGAGAACTCTTCTTGTAAAATATTGCTGGACTTTCTCAACTGTGCTAATATCAGATACATAATGTGGGCTCCAAACTGATGAACTGTTTTCGAGTATTGGTCTAGCAAATGTTTTGTATGCTCTAGTTAGTAGTGTGATATTACCAGAGAAAAAGCTACAT
>BHFT01059891.1:0-13447 GCA_004320025.1 Laticauda laticaudata
GCCACCCCCGAAATTTTGCTTGTCCGCTGTGTCCTTTATGCATACGTTTTGCATCCGTCGGCCAGTGGGACCTCGCCTTAAATCGTTCTAAACTTGACTATGAAAAACATGATTTCTGTAATCAAATTGTCAAAATCTGGAATGCCCTACCTGATTCAATTGTCTCAGCTACAAATGTTCACAGTTTCAGTACCAAATTAATTTCTGCGGACCTTACTTAATATTTAAGTGGTCAGTGGAGAGGGCATGCATTAGTGCACTAATGTGCCTATTATCCCTGTCATTATATTTTAGTCTATTATTCTTGTTCTCATTTTTGTTTGACAAATTCAAATAAATAAATAAATAAACAAATAAATAAATAAATAAATGAGAACAGGTCATGTTTTAAAGAATGATAGATCTTGTTACACCCTCTCTCTCTTCATCATATATTCAGTAGGCCCAAGTGATTTTAAAGTGAAGAACTCCCAAAGATTTTCTCTCACCTGAGGCCCCCTTTTTGTATCAGAAGTTGGCTTTATATGAACTTGCATCGAGCATGAAATCCGTATACATGTATTAATAATAGAAATGCCTAATAATACTTTACTTTGCTATGTATGGCAACCACAACACTGCCATATTTTATGATGGACAGTGAGATGCTTAGCATAGTTTCATCATCACCCTCCCTGGGATTATGCTACCCTCACCATAATTAATTATGGGGCACACTTGATAAAAAAAGAGAGAGCCTTGATGTTATGCTTCAATAGTTACCATCCGGTCTGACAATGAGCAGACACATCATGGATCAATTGTGACAGTCTTCTCACTATAATATATGACATGTATAATATTTCCATTTAAATTAGGGCAATTATTTCTCAAGTTATTTCTTTCCTTATGAATCAATATTGGCAAACTGAAGACAAGTCGGTGTCTTCTTTTCTCTTTTTTATTATATGTATATATAATAAATATAAATATATGAATATAATATATTCATATTCTTTCTGAGTGTGTGGAGTTGTCACATAGAAATAGGTACTGGATACCTTCTGTACCTAGTTTCTCCTTCTAGTGCAGATGAGCCAGCTGCAAAAAAGACATAGGTCTTATTTTATGTGATGATGTTGATAATGTTATCTGTTCAATTAATTGTCAATGATCTTATGGACCAGCTTTCTCCATATTTTCTGATTTTGTATAGCTTCTTTCAGTTGTTTTATGCTTTGGCTGGAGTTGGCTTCATGCTAGCCACATTTTTAGTGGCCTCATTTCCTTCTACCACTGATCATTTCAAGCAAAACTATATCATGTCATCCATTTCAAAAGGGTGAGTGAATTTTTCACAAGATACTTGTCTACTTGCTGCCAAGGTCACTGTTTCCTGCTACTTTGCATTAATTATGTATCACAAGGCCACTTTTTATGCCAAAAAGCTAGCTCTTGATAGCTTCATAGAAACATCATTTAAAGGAACTACTAGTAACACTGCTTGTTCATCTTAGGTGATGGAAAAAGGAAGCCAGTGTCTTTGTGGCTTTCTTTGAAATAATGAAGATTAATGCATCTGTTGAAAGTATAAAACCTGTGCATCAATATGCCACCACAAATCCCCCGGTGCTCAAAATTTTCCAGATGTGAATAGCTACACAACATCTTGGATCAGAATTTAAAACTCCTTTCCTGGTGAAGTAAGCCATTAAAATCCTCCTATTTATTAATTAATTTAATCCATTGGTTCCCAGGGTATTTTAGAAAGGATAGTTAATTCAAATTATGATTTCATGTCATAAATAATTGCTGGATAGAATTAACATGCAGAATATAACTCTATTTGCTTAGGCCCATTGGATCCTTTGAAGGTGTAAAATTGCCTCATTCTGAACTTTTCCACCAAGCTATTGGAGCTACTTGCCAAATCTGTTAGCTGACTGCTTTCAAGTTTTAAACTCTGGTTTCTACAGGGTCTTAACAACAGCAACAATAACAAAACTCAGGAGTTTTACTGTGAGACCTTTTATTTATAGCTCTAATATAGAAAGTGATGACTTAGCATAACCTTCCTTGCCATGTGCACAACAGATGTGTTAAAACTACAATTCTCAGAATTACCAGTGTTTAAATGGATAAAAATGAGCCAAGGAGCTGCAAATATGATGAATTAGACATAATACATGAGTTTCAAATACAAATATTTGGAAAGTTTTATGTGCAAGAGAAGGCAGACATATTCCTTGTTGAAACCAAGAGTAAGTCAAGAATCCATAGGGTGAAATAGCATTTGTTGTTGTTGTTGTTCTTTTTGTTGTTGTTGTTTTGGAAAAATACGGTTGGGTCAAATAGTCAGAGGATTTTTAACCATAAGAGCTCGGAAACAGTGAAAAAGTAGCAGTGGTAGTTGAAAGGAAGTTTTCAGATGAAAGGCAGATAGTTGGAAATGATCCATTAGATTTCTACATGCTTGATTCTGTCCTTCAAGATGTGTCTATTAAATATATTTCTTTTATTATTTTAAATAAATAATGAAATTAAGGTTTTAAAAAGGATACAGAATTTGGAATGTGAGAAATATGCTGTTTTAATTGAGAGAGGACTAAGATGCAATTAAATAAAAAAATATCAGTGGATGGGGATTCTCCAATGATGATCTTCAAGGGACATCAGAAGACAGTCTTCCTGGTAGAGAATCATTCCTAATGCCATAAATGGTCTTCTTCTCCCATAATTTAGTTACAATAAAGGAACAATCCTAGTACCTAGTACCACATAGTACCTAGTACAGCATTATTGACACCTTTTCGGCAGCACTTTTAAAAATTTAGGAAATGAAGAAAGGAGATTTTTGCAGATGAAGTTTGCCAAATATATTCCTCACATTTCAACTTTAACACTAACCCAAGCTAAACAAACTAAAAGACTTGCTAACATATCTTTACATTTAGCACAATTTGCTGGATGTCACTCACTGGATTGCGGTTAGTTAGTGAGACAGTTATTTTTTAAAATACTGAAAATGGAGTAAGAAAGCCTAGTTTAGTGGTATCAAAAATTCTAAGGATTTTTATCTTTCTCTCTAACCCCTGTAGAAAGGGAACACCAGGCCAGCCATGAAACAGGCTTGCATAGGAAAAGAAATCTAATAAAAATTGAGACACGCCTCAGCCCTAGACAAAAGCCACAACATACCAAACCAGCCAAAAGGCAGGAATAGAAGATTACAAAGCCATAAAAAAAACTAAAAGAGATCAGAGGAAAAACCGGTAATCACAGGAAACGCCCCACAGAGTTTGTTTTTCGCACCTCTGTTCACAATCACTTAATAATCTGTTGCCTTTTGTCAGAAAGAAAAACAAACTGACAGGATGTTAGTGTCTAAACCTTATACACAAAGGGAGGAAAAAGGTATAAAATTTGGAGACTTAACATTCAAAGTTAGCTAGCTAGCCCGGGAATGCAGGGACGTTGTTTCTAGCCTTCCTGAGAAATAAAAGATCCAGCTTTCAAGCAGTTGTGCTGTATCCTTGGCACCAGAGCTCTGGTCCAGCGGGAAATATTTGGAACCTCAGAGAAAGGTACTTTCAGCCTTTCAACACCCCCTACTCCATCTCCAGGGAGAAAATATAATTCGAGAAAGACAAAACTACTTAAATAGGTTAGGAAAATGCAATACTGGAGCTATGCTTCACTACCCGACCCCACCCCCTTCTTATTTCCCATTGTCTTCAGATAAGATGTATAAGGTTACCAAACATCTTCAGGAATCTCTGCTGATTTGGAGGAGGAAACTTTCAATGTAAGGTAGGCAATGATTTCGCAAAACAAGACCTTAAGGTAATTTGTTTGATAAGGGTCAATTCCCAAGCCACTTTCCTACAGAAAATTTACCAAACTCCCACAAAGAGTTGTCTGGTAAAGAATCATCCTATTTAAAAAGAAAAAAGAAAACAGCATTTTGAAAAAGCAATGTTTTGCAAAAATACAACTTTCCCTTAACTGGACCTTCATGCTAATAATTCTTATTGGGATGCTGACATCAGCTGCAAATTACTAGCAGTCCAATTACACATTGGTAGATAACATCTGAAAACAATATTAAACTTCCTTATGGCAGGACAAGGCACTGGTTGATTTATGTCAATCCACTTCTAGCATTTTTAATATTTATCTTCTATTTTTTCCTCAAATGATCTGCAAGAGAGATTTGAAGTTTGTGGATGGTAAGTAATCAAGAGAGAGGATTAATTGTGAATACAGGAGGCATGGGAGTTTTGGGACTTACAACCCTTATTTCACCCTTGATCCATAAATTGAATAAATTTGGTTATATAGGCTCCAATAGCAGCCATATCAAAGGGGTAATATAAAAGGAAGAAGGAGACCTACTGCAACCGTTACTTTTCTACATTTTCTTCTGTTGCCACTCCTGAATTAGCCAAACTTCCTGTTCCTTGGAATAACTTATTCCCTGATGTGATAAGTTGGCTTTTCATAAGAACCTTAAAATCTGGTTCTGTCAGATGGTCTGGGGTCCCAATGGGGAAATCCAGACTGGAGGTAGTTTATTAATTAAGAGTTAATCCTATGTCGCCTCCCTCCCATGTATCCAGCTCCCTCTTTCTCCAACTTGCATTAATGATTTTATTTTGTCTGCTTTGTCATTTTACATGCAATGATGTTTTTAAAATGTTTATTACATGTGAGCCACCCACTTAAGTCATTTGAAACAAGATGGAGGGCAAATAAATTTAATAAATAATAAAGTAATAATAATTCAGCCAAAAGTAAGGCTCACTTAGCAACTTAACAACTTCCTCTTGGAAGCAAATGAAAATGGATTTGCTGAAACTGATCACTTGGTACTTTCTCTTCTCCTAAGCCCATTCTGGGACCTGTCTTAATGGCAGCAAGGAAGAAACAATTGTGGTGCCCTTCTCCTCCATTGTATCCCCTACCATCAAATGCTACAAATTATGTTTGAACTTGAAAGCCCCAACTGAAATATTTGCCTTGGGACCAGACAACTCTATTTATCCTGAAAGCAATGCAGACATACTTATTATCTATATTTATGACTGACTTATAGACTTTTTGCACAAAACAGGAAAAAATGCACTTATGGCCTGTGGTTTTGACAATTAGAACATACTAGGAAAAGTGATTTTTTAAATCATAGAGTAAGAGTTAAACTGGAAACTTCTTCTTTCTATTTCTTCCTATTATTTTTTATCTATGCTTTTTTTTCTTTGTTTGTTCTTTCCACTGGGTATTTTATTTGTGTTAGTTTTTATGTTCTTTGTAAAAAAATTAAAAAAGAAAAAAGGGTGCAAAAGAAAAAAGGGTGCAAAAGAAAAACAGGTTAATTCAAGATACCTGAGGATACAGCAACAACACTTAGAGTTATATATCATTTTACAGTGCTTTACCGCCCTCTCAAAGCAGTTTACAGAGTCAGCTTCTTGCCTTCAACAATCTGGGTCCTCATTTTACCCACCTTGGAAGATGGAAGGCTGAGTCAACCTTGAGCCTGGTAAGTTTCGAACTGCAAAATTGTAGGCAGCTGTCAGTCAGCAGAAATAGCCTGCAGTATTGCACTCTAACCACTGTGCCGCCAAGGCTCATGTTGGGATACTGATAGTAGGACAATAACCTTAAACCAAATTCAGGATTAATGTGGACAAGAGTTCTTTTAAATGGCAGTGTTATAGAGGTGGTTCAGTTCAATTCTAATTCTGCAGCTCTGTTTCAATGCAACTGTACATTCAATGCACATACATTTTTGGTATATGCTACTTTTCCATTACATCTGCTCTGCTCCAAGCATTCTGAACATTGTTTCTCCTCTGATTGTGTTGAAACTGTTTTCTTTTTTAACCAAAAGAGCCTGGAAGTTCATAACTCAGTGGATTTCAGCTTGCCTATTCAGAAACACTTTGATACCACTTGTAAACATCACCTATGGAATTGTTTAACTTGTTGATTATCAGACATGTAAATATTCTACATAGGTGGTCCTCATTGTACGGCCACAATTGAGCCCAAAATTTACATTGCCAGGTGACACAGATGTTAAGTGATTTTTTCTATCCTTTTACAACCTTTTACAATTGTGCCTGCCATCCCCTGTCCTGTTATTCCCAATTACTAGTTCCTATTTCATGTATTTAAACTTATGTTTATTCTCTATATGCTTATAGAGAATATGTTTATGTTTATTCCTATTATATTGTGTTTCACAAAATAAATAAAATTAAATAAATAAATAAAACCTTTCTTGCCACAGTTGTTGAGTAAATCACTTCAGCTGTTCATTTAAGCCCCTGTCACACGCACAACGGAAGTCCTTTTACAACCTTTTACAAGAGGATGTAAAACGGAGAAAAAACACTTGCCATCCATTGGTTAATGTGATGCTTCCGTCTGTACTCACTGCCTCCATTTTGCATCCTCTCTATCCGTCCAGCATCCGTCTATTGACATTTCATCCGCTCAGAAGGTTTTGAGCTGCTCAAACTTTTGAGGCGGAAAATGTATCCAATGCATCCGTTCTGCATCCTCTAGGCATACGGGAACATCCGTTCTGCATCCATTACGCATCTGCTATATCCGCAAGGCATTCCGCTGCACATTCGCACAGCTCAAATCCGTTCCAGTGTAACGGATGCAGGGAGGAAGTGGAACGGACACCGCAGCGTTAGTACCACGGACAGAGAAAGGATGAAAGCGGATGCAGCTATGCATCCGCGTCATCTGCTACGCATCCGCTCTGCATCCGCTCTGCATCCTCTACGCATCTGCTCTGCATCCTCTACGCATCCACTCTGCATCCTCTACGCATCCTCTACGCATCCGCTCTGCATCCTCTACGCATCCTCTATGCATCCGCTCTGCATCTGCTTCCATCCGCTAGGCTTCTGTTCCGCATCCACTTTCCATCCGCTCTGCGTACTCCCCCCGTCCATTCCTTTCCGTGTTATCTGCTCTGGTTATGCAAATTTTGCCCCTTTTGAGAGCGAATAACAACGGATGGAACATTTTTCTCGTCCGCTGTGTCCTTTTTTACAAAACGGTTTGCATCCGTTGCGGTAGTGTGACAGGGCCTTAAATAACACAATTGTTAAGTGAAACTGGCTTCCCATTGACTCTTGCTTGTCAGGAAGGTCGCAAAGGGGAATCACATGATCATGGGAAACAGCAACCATCATAAGTATGAGTCAGTTGCCAAGCATCTGAATTTTGATCATGTGATCATGGGGATGCTGCAATGGTTGTGAGTGTGAAAAATGCTTAAGACATGTTTTTCAGTGATGTTGTAACTTCAAATGGCCACTAAAATGAACTGTTGTAATGAACTGTAGTTTATTCAGCATCATTTATTCTTTCTAGGCCATAAGTAAAATACATCTCGTACTGTGTTTGGTCCTAGTTTGGAAGATCTGACGTAAAGAAAGCCATGGGAAAATATTGAAGGCTTATTTTAAAATATGGGAATAGTAAGGGAAGAGGTGGCTCAGTGGCTAAGACAAGCTAAGCTTGTCAGTCAGAAAGGTGGGTAGTTCAGTGAGTCAAATCCCTAGCACCGTGTAATGGAGTGAGCTCCTGTTACTTGTCCCAGCTTCTGCCAATGTAACAGTTTGAAAGCATGTAAAAATGCAAGTAGAAAAATAGGGACCACTTTGGTGGGAATGTGACAGCGTTCTGTGCGCCTTCAACATTTAGTCATGACTTCCACATGCCAATGGAGACATCTTCAGACAGCGCTGGCTCTTCAGCTTTGTACCAGAGGTGAGCACTGCCCCCTAGAGCCAGAAACGACCAATACTTATGTGCGAGGAGAACCTTTACCTTCCAGAGAAGAGGCTGAGATTTGGTGGACAGCTCTAAATTCATATTACCTAGTTCTCTGTATCTATGTAATAACTTTCCACATCTTCTTTCCAGTTTCCTTTTGTAAGACAAGTCTAGCTTTACAGCATCACTTCTCTGTTCTGTAGACATTATTTGAGATACTCTCTGATTGGCTTCTTAAATCTAATATCCTTAAAGTCCTTTAGTGATCCTTGCTTTTAATCACCCAATCTTACAACATTCCCTTTGCTAAACCTATGACACTTTGTTTTGCTCTTTAAGCAAATCAGTGTTGGTACTTTAACAGTAATATTAGCTGTTTATAATTTTGGTCTTTGCTTTAAATGATTTTAAAAAATGTGTTTGCACTTTCTATTTTTTTTTTTGAGGGGTTCAAGAGAGGAGCTGGCACACACAATGTGACTGCAATTAGGAACTATTAGAGGCAAGGAAAGTGCACATTAATCTTTTAAAGTTCATTTCACTTCAATAATATTCCAGTAACTTAGTCCCAGTCTACTTTCTTAAGTGTTTTAAGGATTGTCTGTTCAATAGATCACCTTCCCTACCAACTAGGTGATGAATCAGTCACTAAATTGAGGATAGGAGATCACAGTTAATCAAATAAGAAACCAATATTAGGTAGAGGCATTAATGAACTCCAACCATATTGAACTAAGTAGAAATTTCTAGTAGTATCTTCTTTTCAGTAATTCCAGCCACAAACATAACTGTTGCTTCTAATCATTTATCTGGCTCCTATATATAAGCTGCCAGAAATATTTGAAAATAAAATATAAGATGCTGCAGATTAATGCTCTGGTGGAAGTGTAACTAGATGCTTTGTTGGTGCCTACCTTAAGACTTATTTTATAAAATAATCCTTATGGTTGTTTTAAAATTATAAAAGTAGCAGAGTCTCATTCTGAATTGAAAAGCTGATTTTCTCACATGCTTCTTCCCAGCCATAATGCCATTCTCCCTCTAAACCAAATCTGCCACCAGTATGATTTCTGTGTCCCCAGAGGACTTTGGAAAAACAATTCTTTCTCAGCCCTGGGGGGAAATTGCATGTGAACAGTAAACAGTTTTCTTTTTATATTATTCAAACCACTTTACAATACAACTGCCTAAAAACCACCTTTTGGTATCGACAATGGAAAAGAGAGGAAAAACCAATTAGAAATGCTATGGCTTATCTTTAAAGCACAGTTTGTGTTGTAGCGCCAGCATTCAGCTTCTGGAGAAGCCTTTGAGGCTAATCCCCCTGCTGTAGTCTTAAAAGGCACAATAAGTTATTAAAAACAGTACATGTAAAAGAGGCTGATCACTTCCTATGGCTAAACACAAACTCTTCTCTCTCTGGTCCTCCACCACCATCTCCTTCTGCTATTTGAACTTTGCCTTTGCCGCTGACCAGTCTTTATTTATTTTATTTATTTATTTGTTTTGTCAAACATGTGAAAGATAACAGGTATAAATATCAACATAAACATGAACAAAGAAAGTAAATACAGATAAATGGGGACAGTAAGACAGGGATGGTAGGCATGCTGGTGGACTTATGCATGCTCCCTTTACGGACTTCTTAGGAAGGAGGTGAGGTCCATGGTAGACAGTTTGAGATTGAAGCTGTGAGGATTTGAGGCTGTAACAATGGAGTCTGGTAGAGCATTCCAGGCATTGACCACGCTGTTGCTGAAGTCGTATTTTATGCAATTGAGTTTGAAGCAGTTTACCTTAAGTCTGTATCGATTGTTTGCCTATGTATTATTGTGGCTGAAACTGAAGAAGTCATCGATAGGTAAGATGTTGTAGCAAATAATTTTGTGTGCTATGCTTAGATTAGACTGCAGGTGGCATAGTTCCAGATTGTCCAAGCCCAGAATTTAAAGCCTGGTGTCATAATGGATTCAGTTGTGAGTAGAGGACTCTTGCTGTTGAGTTTGTAGTCCTGCCCCATGGTATGCTTTATTTATTGGCTGTACTGCTACTCATTCTTTGGGGAAATGGATGGCTAAGTCAGTCAGTCAGACAGACAGACAGACAGTCAGTAATAAACTGAAATCATTTTTCTTTTGTACCCTCCTTTTGCTCCTGTTCTCTTGATTGTAGACAGTGGGATCTTGTTGGGTAAGAGAAATTGCTCCAATATTTTTCCTGGTTTAGTCCTAAATTGCCTTTTTATCCTGTTGCAAATAGAAAATAACACCCCAGGGTTTTCACTTATTATCCTTTTTTATTTTAAATTACTTGATTTAGTTTTCTCTTTAACCTCTTCTTCTTTAGTGGCCTATGAAATTTCTTAACTAAACTGCTGTTCTGCATCTCTCTTTCTTCCTTTATTTTTCTCTACATACTGCTCATCCCCTTTTTAAATTAAAAAAAAACCTCTTTGATTCTTAACCTTTCTCTTGCCTCTAGTTTCTTAAGTTTTAGTTCCTCTTTCTTCCATAATTAACTTTTGAATTCCCTAATTCTTAACACATGTCATCACACAATAGTAAACTCACAGGCAGTAAGCAACCTGTTTTTGTTCTGATCTCTCAAATCTGTTTCTAGCACTGAACCCCTTATTTTGGCTTGCATCAAACTTAATTTCTACTTGATGCCCAAAAATCCTGTAGCAACCAATGGTTTCATAAAATTTAGTGAATGAATGAATGGATGGATGGATGGATGGATGGATGGATGGATGGATGGATGTAATTGGAAACAGTATTGTTCAACCAGAATAGCACATCAAGTTTAACTTCTGGAGACTAATGGGCAAAAGCTATGCAATTTTCTTGTCATTGTCTCCTTCTAAAATGTTGTTCATTCCCAGACCAATATATCATTCTAGAATTCCCTGGTGGTCTTACATCAAACTATCTAATCCAATTTAGCTTCCAAGGATTTTTATCATAGTTGTTACAATAAGGCATCTTTGCAGTGATGCAGATGTGTTCTTAGTCTTTGTAAGTGAGGCAGGAAGGAAATTTTACTGCTTAGAGAAAAAAGTGATCATGGAGGCTGATGATCAGTGAATTATTTGATAGATCAAATTTCTAGTAGCTTCAGTGCCATTTTGTGGCAGATTTGGGAGCATGGAAGTGTCTTTTTCTTTCACTGTCTGGTATTTGTAATGGAAGTCAGACAATGGTGTAGCAAGTTCAGCATTTTCTATTTCTGTAGTACTTTACCACAATGCAGACATAAACTGTAGAAATTGAAGATGAGAGGAAAAATAGAAAAGGATCATTTTGCCCCTAAAACTACTGGGAAAGAAATTTAGAATTAAACTGGATTTTCCATATAAATTTCATTGTCAGTTGCTTCTAATTTTGTCCCGGTTCATATCCCTGTGTTCTTATGTTGTGGTTTTGCCACTTCCTTGGAAAGTTGGTCTAGTTGACTAAATAGGTACTAAGTACAAAAATTAGGCCAGAAATCTGAAGTCTATGATCCAAAGTAAATTTCAAGATGTACCAAATGCATTTGTTAATGGAAATTATTACAAATATCATGTTACCTCTAGAATTTAGGAATACAGAAAAAAAGGATTGGATAAGAAATCTTTCTCCTCAGGAGCTTCTTACGTCAGTTGCAAATTCATGTGAGTTCAAAGATAGACTGTGTTTAAATTCAATTCTGCAAATCCAGAATTCGTCTTGACTCTTTTTACATTTTGATGTGAAACTCAGAGAGAACAAATTGTGCTGCATCCATAGGATTAAATACATGAAAAGAAATGACCAGGCCATATGTGTGACAATCTTTAATGCCCAAACTGTAAAGGAGAGCTTCTGCAATGAATCCAAAGTCTTTAGCAATGATGAGCTATTAACTGCAGAAAGATGAAACAAATGATTATGAGTGCAGAAACATTCTTGCCATGATGAATTAACTGTAATTTTACTTGCAACGTTGCCATTTTGCTTTTATCGCTCTTGGTAGCTCGAAAACCTTGCTATGTGAATTTGTGCCAGCTATACTTCATAAAGGGAAGAAAAGTAGAAATATTATTCACTTGTGTTACTTTTTGAATATTTTACAAACACAATCACTTTGAACTAGTCATTTCAAAAGATAAGTGTTATTTTTATTATTCTCATGCCTCATATAATGAATAATTGAAAAAATAGCACTTAATTTTAGAGTGTTTCAGAAATATGAAGTCTCTCACCTGGAAGAAACAGAACTGTGGAGCTGGTGGCTTAGAGAAATCATCTTATTCACATGCATTTGCTTTCAAATTTAAATTTTATTTTGGAGAACAAAATTTTAGAGAAATTTTCATGCGTAGAATGTGGACATTCTTGCCTTGAATGAGTAACAATTCAAGGAATATGTATGAATGCCATATTATCAGGGCTGGGCTGCTGTGGGTTCACCCAGGTTTGGGCAGACCCATTGCTGATGTTATGGCTGGTTGGGTAAACTGCCAAATTGTACCCCTGGCTGGCCCCGTCCACCCCACCTTGCCCCTCCCCTCCCAGGAGTCTCCATGCGGCCCATTTTGGATGTGAGGTAAGTGCAGCAATTTTTGCTGTCACGGAGGCTCAAGGAAAGCCTCCAGAGCTTGGGGAAAGTGAAAAATGGGCCTCCCAGAAGTTTTGGAAGTCCAAAAATGGGCCCATTTCTGGCCTCCAGAAGGTCTCTATAGTCCAGGAGAGGGAGTTTTCACCCTCCCAGAGACTCGAGGAAAACCTCCGGAGCCTGGGGAAGGTAAAAATGCCCTCCCCACCATGGTGCAGGAAGCCAACTGGGCCATGCACACCATGGCCATGTCCACCCAGCACCAGGCAGAGAACCCATTGCTGAAATTTTTGAAGCCCACCCTTGTGTATTATTCACTCAATATTTTTTGCAGGGTTTTATAACTGCTCAGACTTTCCATGCTTCCATTATATCTAAAAGAATGATACCATGGAAGAAGTTGTCCATCAAAGCTTTTCCAGCAATATTTCAGTCATGATGATGATGTTTTCCTTTCAGTCATATCCAACTCTTGGCAATTCTATGAGCCAGGAATCTTCAGATCTTGCACTACTTCTTTGAGTTTGATCATCATAGTCTTGACCTTGAATAATTGTTGTTCTCCAAGCAGAAATTTTCCCCTTCCTCATCCTTAACAAAAATGATCCATCTCACTTCTTGATCGACATGTGTATTAAAGCATTTTGCATCATGAATTCTACTAGCAATAAGATGGGGTTGTCATGTACTCCTTTATAATTGGA
Source organism: Laticauda laticaudata (assembly GCA_004320025.1). Classification (NCBI taxonomy): domain Eukaryota; kingdom Metazoa; phylum Chordata; class Lepidosauria; order Squamata; family Elapidae; genus Laticauda; species Laticauda laticaudata. Next base: position 13,062 of record BHFT01059891.1, read on the forward strand.
CATTTTATGTACTAAATCCTTATAATATAGAAATGTAGAACTGAATGCTCAGGGGTATGCACTGAAGGGAATGAAAAAGATGTCATCTATGAAGGCCAATGCCATGTTGATATTGTTGACCTCTCCACCACAAATCTCCTGTGAGTCTTCATCCTGATTTATTATTATTAGAGATGAGCAGTAGCAATTATTTGCAACAGCATTGGAGGAGCTCACAACCATATACAATTGAACAGAAATCCATATTCTGTGATCAAAGTGTCCTTTCTGACTCTGATTGTCACAATAACACCAGGATTTCCTTTGAGGTGAAAAATACACAATTCTTGGAAGAAAGGGAGGGAGGGAGGGAGAGTAGAAGAAAGGACTCTTCCCTGCACATACAG
>BHFT01059892.1:0-10568 GCA_004320025.1 Laticauda laticaudata
CTTTTCTACACTCTGGCTAAGAAATAAAGACTTTGCTATTGGAACCCGGTCTACCTCGTGTTTTTCCGGACAAAACAATGGGGTCTGGCCAGCTTGATGTCACTCATGTTGGAGGCAACTGTGGTGGCCTGGGTGGAACTGGGAGGATTTTCCTGCAGCCCTTTGCCAGTGAAAATGGAGCTCACAGCCCTCCTGAGCTCCGTTTTCACTGGCAGAGGCACCACGGGCCGGTCCTTCGCTGTTTCCAGGGTGGCCCCATGGGCCAGATCTAAGGACCCCATGGGCTGGATCTGGCCCATGGGCCTTGGGTTTGACACCCCTGGTATAATTCTTTTTTCTCCAGGAGCTAGGAGAAGGGCCTTTTCTGCTGTGGCCTCTGCTCTGTGGAACATTTTGCCCTGGGAAGGTGAGATCCACCCTCACACTTCTGGCCTTTTGAAAAGACTTAAACCTGGACCTGCTGGTTTTGGCTTGGGGCCCTGTCAGAGGCATGCTAGGGTGAAAGTGGTTGGTGCAGTGATAGAGAAAGCACCACTCCCATTCCACACAAGCCCTTGTTTATTTGGTTTAGCCTTTATTTAATTTTCAGAATTTTAAATTGTTTTTTAGTTTATAATCTATATACATATAATTGAAATATGTATCACACATCATCACATAATCTCCAGAAGCGTAAAGCCTACAAACTTGAAATTTGGCCCGTATGTTCCTCTTGGCTTCTAGGTGCTCACTAACAAAAGATTTTTCAAAATGACCATCAGAACATTAGTATTTCCTGTAATATTATTAACATGCTCTGATACTTAGAAATTCTACTCCCCCTCCCCACCTGAAAAGAAATCTGTTCCAAATGCAAACCACAAGCAGAGGAGAGGAGTTTCAGTTTTAGTTTCACAGCACCAAGCAGCTTTAGTACAGAACAGTTGAGCTCAGCCACGCCCAGGTTCCTTGCTGCTTCCTTCTTGCTCACAAAGCAAATACTGTTTCAGTTTCCAAACAACCCTCAAATCTCACACACTGACAGGATGCTAGCCAGATGAATAATGATGGATGCTGGTAGGCAGAGGCAGAATTCCCCCCCGTTATTTTCCTCCCTCAAAACTAAGCCCAATCATATAGTTTTGTAGCAAAGCACGAGTATAGAGCTAGTTATTTCTATAGTTATGTTTTTACTGCATTGTAAGCCACTCAGAGTCACTTTGGATGCATTACAATTTCACAAATAGGATGGGGTTTGCAATGGATATATGAGTGGGTACCTCTTTTAAAAAACTGCCTTCCTTTTACAGCTGCCCAATGCTGCTTTTGCAAAATCCTGGTAATAAATTCTTGTTCAGTTTTATAGTGACTTGCCCATGAAAGGATAACAAAGATCTTTCGATAATACATTATATTAAGGTGTCACTCTGCTCCCATCCTTATACCCTGTAGACACATAATAAATTCTTCAGGAGGTGAAATAAAATCCTTGAAATTGAAGAGATACCTAGGAGGGCAGACGGGTGATTATTGAGGCATTGATATCTCAATGGGGTACAGAAGCAATACCAGATACAAATTCATTTGCCCTGATTTAAATAAGCTATTAGCATATTAGTCTTCCATTAAATTTAGCCCATAAATCAAAATAAATTGACCTTTTGTTTTACTTAGCAGCGAACAATGAAACATAACCCCCTATACCACTTAAATCTCTTTCACTTCTTCTCCCAAAATAGTAAATTTTCATAAAAGATTTAAATGAAAGAACAATATTTCAGACCTCTGCTACTTGGGGCTAGGTTCTGTCAGGTTGGGGAATTAAGCTCATTAGACTACTTATAAAATTTTTCTTTATTCAAGAGACAGTGATAAATGGCTATGTCTTAGTAGCTGCAGGTGTCCTGATGGATGATCTACGATAAACTCCCTTTCCTTTCTTTTGACTTCACTGACTTGTGGAAAACAGTCTGTGAGGTGGCACTGCATGATTGCATAATATAACAACATAGAAAACTTTTTTTAACCAAACAAGACATTAGCCATGATAGCTGAGGACTGTCATTTCAGCCCTATCTGAAGAGAGGAGAGATCACCTTGAAAGCTTCAGCGTGCATTCCATACTCTACTTCTGAACTATGGCAGTTCCACAATGCTGTGTGGTGTAATATGATTAAAGACCCTAACCTGAATGGATTGCCTTCTTCCTTATCATCTCCACAACCTTTCTCACTTTATACAATCTTGACTATACCATCCAAGTTTTAATTAAGATTTGTGTTGAACATAGGACACAGGACAGAGAATAATAGAGTTGGAAGTGACCTTGGAGTGTTTTATCCAACCCCAGCTTTTCTTACCTTTTGGTGCTTTGTAAGATAGTTTGACCCTCCTCATCTTTGTAAGAGCCCCTCAAGTATTGGAACACTGGTATCATGTCTGTTGTGGTTAGCCAGTAGCAGGTTCGGATGGCTGAGGAGAGCAAGGACTCAGATGAGGGGCCAGGACCATTAGGGAGTGGACTGCTGCCTTCAGACATTGTGGGGGCTGGCAGCAGTGATGAGGAGGTTCCTGAGGAGCATGTGCCAAGTGCACATGTGTGCAGGATTGCTCAGAGGAAAGAACAGTTACAACAATACAGGTGACTCAGGAGTAAGGCTGCAAGGTAATGACCCCTCCTTCAAGAAGATAAAAGCCAGCTGTGAACGAACGTACTTTGCAGAAGACAAAGACGTTTTGAANATCACAGCTAATTATTTTGCAAAAGCATTACAAGGTTTCTGTTCTATTTGGATTGTGTTTGATTTGTTGGAAAAGGGCATGGGTCAGAACAATGTCTCCCCTTCTTTTCATTAAACCAGACATACCTAATTCCTGTAACCATTCTTCATACCTTTTATCCCCTAGCCCTCTGGGCCCAGTGTTCAAGTCTGTCAAGATCTTTTTGGATCTTGAGCTTATCTTCTGGAGTGTTGGCTATTCCTGTCAGCTTGCTCTCTGAACTTGGTTGTTTTCTTGCAGATGTTTCATTACCCAAAATTGGGAAACCATAAGTGCTAGACGAGCACTGTTGATGTTACCTAGTTTGGGTAATGAATAGGGGTGTGATTGAACCGGTGTACCATCCGGTTTAGTGAGAATATGCTTTGCACATGCACAGAGGGTTTGCTATTGACCTTCTCCTGCAATCCTGCAATGTCCCTGTGTGTTAAATAATGCCGTGCCGCTGGTGCATGGCAATCCACTGTGCTCTGTGAAGCAGCTGAGCTTGAAAACTAGGAAATAAAGGTCAGAATAGAGCGGGTGGTCCCAACAGCTGATCATCCGGGTGAACTGGTTCGCTCACAGATGATCCTCGGAGCTACCACTTCAGCCAAACTGGGCTGAACTGGTAGAATCCCACCCCTAGTAATGAAATATCTGCAAGTTTCATGTATTCAGCAATACAGTTAGAACAGTCATTTTCTCTTCTTTCTTTCTTTCTTTCTTTCTTTCTTTCTTTCTTTCTTTCTTTCTTTCTTTCTTTCTTTTTTCTTCCATCCTTCCTTTCTCTCTTATTATTAATTTGATCAGAATTATCAGTTTGATTTATTTAATCTTACCTAGAACTCTTACTAGATCCTGGTCTATGTTTGGCCAACTCTTCTTTTGGTGAATAGGAGGAATTTTTTCTTCATGATAAAGCAAGTAAAGGAAAGGAGATTCTGTTCATCAAGTGATGATGACATGGGCTGATAAAGTCAATTAATCCAGAATAAAGCTGGAAAGTACTCTACAGATCTTCTATTCTAACTCCCTATTCAAGCAGGAGACCTTATACCCATGATGGCAAACCTATGGCACGTGTGCCACAGGTGGCACACAGAGCCATTTCTGCTGGCATGCAAGCTGCAGACAAACTTTACCTAACTATGCATACGTGCACCTCACAGCTGATCTTTCTACCGGTTTCAGGCCTTTTTCAGCCTCCCAAAGGCTTGAGAAAGGCTTCTGCAGGCTTTGCAGGCCAAAAACTAGCCCCATTTTGTCACTTCCTGTTTTTCCAAAAATACGGGAAGTGACAAAACGGGGTTAGTTTTCAGCATGCAAAGCCTGCAGAAGCCTTCCTCAAGCCTCTGGGAGGCTGAAAAAGGCCTCAAACCAGCCAAAAATCAGCTGTGAGGCACAGTGCAGGTAAGGGGCCAGCGGGGATGGGTGGGTGGGGATTTCACATGCATGCATAGGGGGCATGGGGGTCACACATTGCCTTCTGGGTGCTGGCACATAAGCGTAAGAGTGCAAGCATGTGCACAGTTTTTGGCACAGGAGCCTCAAAAGCTATCACTGCCTTATACCATTTCAGACAGTGTCCGTCCAGTTTTTTCTTAAAAACCTACAGTGATGAAACATGTACAACAAGCTGTTTTATTGGTTAGGAAGTTTCTCCTTAATTCCAGGTTCTTTATCTCCTTGATTAGTTTCCATCCATCATTTCTTATATTGCCTTCTGATGCTTTGGAAAATAAGTTGACCCCTTCTTCTTTGTAGCAGCCCCTCAAATTCTGGAATATTGCTATCATGTTCCCGCCCCCCAGTCCTTCTTTTCTCCAGACTAGCCAAACCCAAATCCTGCAACCATTCTTCATATGTCTACTTCTCCAGGCCTCTTAGCTGCTCTTCTCTGAACATTTTCCAAAGTTTCAACATCTTTTTAGTAATGTGGCGACCAAGACTGGGTGTGGTATTCCAGGTGTGACCTCACTAAGAATTTATAAAGCTCAGGGACTGTGTAATCTGGGAGACTTGTAAGATCCCTGTGAATGTCTTCACTCTATATAATAAATTGAGTGTTATCTGAACCTCTATAACTGTCTGGTTTGGTCTGCAACCCAACAAGACAGACACAGACTTCAGAGGATAATTAGGATTGCAGATAAAACAATTACTACTGACCTCCCTTCCATCGAGGATCTGTATACTGCATGAATCAAAAAGAGGGCTGTGAAAAAATTTACAGACCCCTCATGTCCTGGACATAAACTCCTACCCTCAAAATGACACTGTAGAGCACTGCACACCAGAACAACTAGAACCAAGGACATTTTTTCCTGAACGCCATCACTATGCTAAACAAATAATTCCCTCAACATTGTCCAACTATTTACAAAGTCTGCACTACTATCACTATTAATCTTCTCTTCATTCCTTATCACCCATCCCCTCCCACTTGTGACTATATGACTGTAACTTTGTCACTTGTATCCTTACGGTTTATATTGACTGTTTCCTAGTATGATTTGATTGCTTATTTGCTCCTGGTGACTATCATTAAGTGTTGTATCTTATGATTCTTGATTCTTGTATCTTTTCTTTTTATGTATACTGAGAGCATTTGCACCAAGACTAATTCCTTGTGGGCATATGAATTTTCTGCTTGCCACACATGTAAAAAAATAATGCAGTGGTTCTAAATGTCAGGCACAAAAGATCAGGTCTACCAGGTCCAATTAAACAGATTTATTGCTAAATACCCTATGCATGGGAATCTTCTTAACTAATGGTTAGCACCTGCTTGGAGTAAGATTAGGGTCAGAATACAGAATACTGAATTGGACAGGGGGGAAGGGGGAGAGATGGTCTTAATCCACCTCTGGTTACATAGAGATTCTGGGCTGATCTCTCTTTTTAACTCCATCTCAGGTTCTGCTACTCCTTTCTCATACAGTAAGGCTGTCAAACATCATCATGCAGCTTTAGGTTCATTAATAGTCCCATTTTATTCGATAACTAAATCTAAAGAACAGAGAGCAAAAAAACAAAGAGGTAAGTTGCATGATGTATGTGAAAAGTAGGTTCAATCTCTCCTTTCCTCTTTAGTGTTAAACAGACTTTTAACATTGCTGTGAAATGATAGAATTATACCTTTTAAGTAAAAACCTATAAGAAGCAATATATATCCAAAATGTATTTCAAGATGGTTGTTTGTTTTGAGCAGAATGTTTTGTAAAAATAAATGTAGTCTAGCCAAAATTTCCTTTCAGAAACCAAAAATCATAAAATATGCCATTCATTGACATTTTAAGATTAATGTATTTTTTTTTGTACATATTTTAAACATAAGCAATGTTCATTTGTCAAAACAATGATTATGTGCAGTAGATTTTTCCAGGAATACAAAATGCCATTACACAATTGTTTGAATTTGGAAATTTGTTTTCAAAAGTCATTTTTCTGTAAAGATTGTTCCACGTTTTTTTTTAATAGCATTGCTAATGAATCTTAAAATTCTGAATTTCTGAAATCCACTGTAAAATAATTTCAGTAGATGAAGACATATGGGACAATGAATTATTTGTGGATTCCAATTGCCATCTGGGTCTAATTTATTATACACCTAATTGCATATTTTTATTCATATTATTATATTTACATACAGTATTTTTGATCTAATGAAATTGCTGTACAAACACCACCAAAGATTTTGGGTGAGGATGGTTTATGTAAGTCCTTTCTGTGTCCTTAGCTTTGTTCATGGGCTCTGTAAGAGTAAATTCAGCTGTCTGCCTGGATAACTAATTAATTTTTCACCTTCTCTGTATTGCAGCCTTGGGTTACACTTCTAAAGTGATATTTCATTGCAACTGCTATTTGTCAAGCAAAATACTGCAAATTTCTGAAAAGCCTCATTTTTATCCAAGAGTGAATCTTTTAAAGTAAAAGGTAAAAAGTTCAGTTTGACTTTGAGAGGAGGAGGAGGAGGAGGAAGAGGAGAATTAAGGAACGGAACTGATTAATCTGTGGTCCCAAACTACCAGAATTTTATCAGATGCTCTTTATCCTATTAATAATGACAATCATTAGTCACTTATGAATTTTCTGATTATACAGGTGGCTCTCTAGTATCAAAAATAGTATTCCTTCCTTACTACTTTGTTTTATTTAGAAATTGTTTCAGTGAATTTTAAATGGAAACAAATTATCTTAATAACAAATTTTCAAAATGTTCATTATACAGTTATAAGTGTATAGTTACAGTTATACATGTATAGAAGTTATACATTTCTTTGTTTCCCTTTCTGTTTTTCACATTTGCCTTTTCTCTCTCTTGCTATTGTACAAAAATTTAATGAAAAGTAGCCAGCTGGGTGTCACTCTCTCAGGGAAACACACCTCAGAGGGTTGTTGTTGTAGGAGAAAACAGGAGGAGGAAGGTGTGTTGAATATGTTTTCCCCCTTGATTTATTTGCAAAAATAATGAAGTTGGGATACAAATATCATAAGATACTATACTGTGCAGAGATGGATAGAATGACATTAAAAATAAAGGATAAAGAAGACAAAGAATATTACTTAACATGGAATAGGTTTTATGAGTGGTTAGAGATAAGAGGTAGAAAATAGGCAAAGAAAGATTATTGTTATGTATGAATTAAATTTATGAGAGGGTTTATAATTAAAAACAAGTTGATATAATTGATAGAACTATAAGGTAATATAAAGAGAAATTTAGTTAATATGACTGAATCACACTAGTATTATTGTTATCAGTATGCATGTCAATATCTCAATTTGTAGTCTTTGATTTTTTGTAAATAATATATTCTGACAATACACTGTATTCAAAATGTTTATGAATAAAAATAAAACATGTACTAAAAAAATAAATAAAATAAATTCACAAAATAATGCTTCTACTCAACTTTAGTATAAATAGGATTTTTTTAATAAATGAAAAAGAAAAACAATGGTTTGTTTCTTTCAACCAAGCCCTCACACTTCTTCCCCCATGAAGGTATTTCTTCAATTTTAGGGGAAAGTGATTGTCATATGGCAGGATTGGATTGAATAAGTGGTGAGGTAAGACAGTGACATCCAACATCACAATGTCCTCCTGGATGGCTCATGAAATAGGAGGCTGCCACAATTAACTTGCAGTAAAATTTCCTTTTTCTACTTCTGAAATTTACTTAATTGCTGTTCATGTTACTTTGCCATTTTTTAATCTCCACTAAAGTTGATATTCTTGAATCCTGAACATACCAGAGCCCCTTCTCTTCCATTTTTGAACTTCATACATCATCACTATGGAAAAACATTGTCAATGAAGAGAGAATGATTGAACGGGTTTGTTAGGAATGATCGTCACCTAACAGTTAGGTTGGCAATATATAAACCAGGATAGTCATTTAATACTGTTGTATCTTTAAGAGAATGTTGTAATTATGATTGGCTGAGGTTCCTCCAATGGCCATAAGATGGAGCCAGAAACCTGGTTTGTTTCTTTTTTGCATTTCCTTTGCTTTCCTTTTGCCTTTTGCTTGATCGTCATTCTGTTTGAATTGCTGTGAGTCTTGCAACTATTCGCAAACTCCGTTTACTGAACTTTGTTTATGATACTGGTAAAGAAAAGGACTTCATTTTGGATTATCCCTGGACTGATTAATTTTGAATACTAAATGCTTTAACTACGTATGATTTAGTAACTGTTTGTTGGACTTTTGTTTACCTGTTTACAAGAAGTAAACTTACATTTTAATATTCAGTGTATCCTGTGTGCTGTTGTGTGTAATTCCAATTACCTAACTCCCACTATGTTTCCTGAGTGCACTCATTTCTCCAATGGGAAAATACCTCAAACAACTGGTTATGGGCCAGACTCCAGATAATTGAAAGTTAGTGTGAATGCACAGTACCAGTAATACAACAGCTGTCATTGTTTAATTGTGGGCTACTGTCCTGTAAATATGGCTTCATAGACATGTCAACTAAGTCTAATCACAGATAACAGCTGGTTGGTTGGAACAAAATTATGTTTCCTGTCTAATGAAGTTGTAGTCTACTTCTGCGTAGGGAAGGTTATGGGCTGCAGTTCAGGATCCAACCGGATGTAAATGCTTGGGATCCAGATGATGAGGTATGATGCGCAAGGTTAGCTGACTTAAAGCCCTGTTCACACTGGCCGACGGATGCAAACGCTGTAAAAAGGAACACAGTCGGACGGAAAAATGTTCGCATCCGTTGTTATCGCTCTCAAAAGGGCAAAAAATTTGCATAACAGACGTGGACACACAGAAGCGGAACGGACAGGGGAGAACGCAGGGTGGATGGAAGTGGATGCTCCAATGGAAGCCTAGCGGTAGAAGCGGATTACAGCGGATGCACATCCGCAAGGCTTCCCGGAGGACCGCAGCAAAGCGGACGCGGAATGGAAAGAGTGGATCAGAGCGGACGCCGAGTGGATGAAGTGGAATGCACAGCGGAAGCCTAGCGGAAAAGCGGATGCGAGCGAAGCTAGGGCGATGTCTAGAATGCCTAGTGAATGCCTAGCGGATGATAGCGTTTCACTGCGGATGCGGGGAGGATGCATGCAATCAGCCCTGCAATATAAAGGGAGGCAAGCTCCGCAAGCAGGTGCACCATTCAGAGGAAAGACCTGCTTCAGACACATCGACTGACCTTGCCAGCCTGCCCTGCCTGCCATGCCTGATGCAGCCTTGCTGCCTTGCCTCCTGCCGCCCTGCCTGCCAGCCTGCCTGCCAGCCACCCTGGGACAGCCTCCCTGCCGCCTGCCAGCCTTTGCTGCCAGCCTGCCTGCCAGCCTTGCTAACCTGCCTGGCCTACCAGCCTGCCTGCCACCTGCCTGCCGCAGCCTTGCTTGACCCTACCTGCCTGCCACCTAACTCTGCCTGCCTGCCTGCCAGCCTCCCTGCAGCCTGCAACCCACAACCATGGGGAAAGAAGAGAAAGCCTCAGCCATCTGCTGCAGCCTGGCAGAGGGAAGGGCCCACCCTCCCACCCCCTGGCCCTCACTCTGCTTCTGCTGGGGCCTTTCTGTAGCACGAGCCGCTCTTCTGGGGCTGGGCTTCTGCTGCCTTCTGCTTCTGGAAGAAGCTGCTGATGCTGCTTCTGGCGGTGTGGCTTCTACTGGTGTTATTCTGCTGATGCTGCTTTCTGGCGGTGGTGCTTCTGCTGATGCTGCTTCTGGAGGAGAATTCTGATGCTGCTTTTATGGTGGTGGTGCTTCTGATGGTGCTTACTCTGCTGAAGGCTTGCTCCTCGTCTGCTGGTCCTGCCGTCCTGCTGGTCCTGCTCATGCTCCCTGGTCTTGCTGTACTGCCTGGTCCTGCTCGTGCTCCTGGTCCTGCTTTGTGCTCCTGGTCTGCTTCATTGCTCCTGGTTTGTTCAATGCTCCTGGTCCTGCTGCGCTGCTGGCGCTGCCTGGCCGCTGCTGGTGCTGCTGGTGCTTACTCTGCCTGCTGCTGATCCTGGTCCTGCTGGTCCTGCTTCTGCTGCTCCTGTCCTGCTGGTGCTGGTGCTGCTGAATCTCGTCCTGCTGGTGCTGCTAGTGCTGCTGGCCTGCTGGTAGTGTGGAGGAGCAGCCCCGACAACCTGGAGCCCCTCTGATGAGGGCCCTATGTGGGTCCTGCCAAAGGGAGGAAGGGCATATGCAAGAACGGGAGAGGAGGCAATACTCCATCGAGGAGGAACATGAGGATTGAGGTGCTGGAGTAGCTGAGAGAGAATGAGTATCTATGGTGGAAGGGAACACAGGCTCTGCAGGGACACCATAAGGAAGCAGGCTGCTTGGAGAGAGAAAGGCGGAGAGCTGG
>BHFT01059893.1:0-42463 GCA_004320025.1 Laticauda laticaudata
GGGACGGTTTAGGTCCGTTTGGACCTTCGAGGGGCAAAGATATCGGCTGCAATCTGCATAATTTCTGCAGAAGAACAAATGGCTGCCATGTTTTTTGCTGAACTTTATTTTTGTGTCAGCTTTGCCCTGTCCTGGATAGGGAGGCTATCCACTCATGTCACTCATGGTCATTTCCTATTTGGAGTACCGCAATGCAGTCCACATGGGCTATCATAAAAAAGTATCTGGAAGCCTCAGCTGAAATATAATGCATCTGGGCACAAAAAAAGAAAAAAAATAGTACATTTGACACCTCTGCTATGCAACCTACATTAGGCTTCAGTCTATTTCTCGATCCATTCCATTATGTTCATTTTGACCTACATCAGCCTATTTCAGGCAGGCAGGGAAGGCATGTTGCAGATCCTATCAGCCAAAGAATTTTGACTGAAGGGATTCAGGAAGAAAGCCATATCTGCAGTTGCCTTCGTACTGTGGAACATCCTCCTCTCAGAAGTGAGGCATTCTCCATCTCTTGATTTTCTAGAAAAGCATGAAAACATGGCTCTGTGGCCTTAATTGGAGCACAGACAGGAGCACACAGCCATGAGGCTGGCTGGTTCATCCCCTAAAAGCCCTCCCTTGTCTTTTTAATTAAAGTTTAACATTGGTTGTCTCCTTTACATTTTATATAATGTTTTTATGTTTTTAATATTTCATTGTACATTTCCCAGAGACCCTCTATAAGGGAGATGGGAGACTTTAAAACTGGATAAATAAAAATAATAATCCCCAAACTGCCTCTTACTTGGAAGAGCGCACTCTCCAAACTGGTTTCTTTAGTAGCAGAGTAGCATGTCTTACAGATGAAGTCTTCCAAATGAGAAAGGGTGACTCAGTTTTTCTAAAATGTTATCCAGGAAACAAAAATTTGTTTCCTTCTCTGCTTCAGGCCAATTCAAACTTGAAGCCTATATAGCTATGTAATAAACAGTGGATTCCAGCCAATAAGAGGTTATGTAGTCACTGCTTGTAATATGAGCTCTGTTCCTAAGAGTAAAAAAACTTGAATAAAAGCTGCCTTGTTTTAGTTACTTATTATGTCCAGAGCTTTTATAACAATCTCAGTTACTTTCAGTTTCTATCAGAAATGTAATCTTGTGCATCTGACTGACTCCAAATGCTGATTTTTTTTACACCATATGATGGATTTATATGATGAAAGCACCTTTTATTTGTATTTCATTGCTTGTCTGTTTCTTCTTGTTTCTATCATTCCCAGCATTAGTTTTTTTTTTTTTTTTNGCATTAGTTTTTTTTTTTTTGCCAACTATGAAACTATGAAAAATTGAGCACAGAAAGTGCTAAACACTCTGTACTCCAAGAACCTAATGATCTATTTGTTCAACTGATCCAAATGGGTGTCTCCAACATTTAATTTGTAAAAGCAGAGATGGCAAAAATAAGGCACATTTGAAAATTTTCAAGCCCTTTGAAAATCAAGCCCTTTGCTTGAGGGCCCTGACCTATAAAACCATATTAATAAAATATCCTGCCGTATTATGATTATGATTATTATGCACAAAAAATGACAGTGTACACAGCAAATGAGATGACTATGCTGGCTTTCATATCACAAATCACTAGTCAGACACTTCCCAAGGTTTTAGAACTGTGTGATGTATCGGCAGATTATACGAGCATATCTCAGTAAGGTGGCCTTCTGCAGCTGACCAATGGTGATTTTGTTAGTGCCAATTGTTTTTAAGTGCTTGCACCCAGCACACGGTGTGCCGAGTACCACTGGAACCATCTGCACTGCCAGAGTCTCTGCAGTTCAATTTTCAAGTCTTGATATCTGGTGATTTTTTAAAGTTATTTCTCATCAATTCTGCTGTCACTAAGTATGGCAATGTCAATGATCTACACCTTTTTCTTCTCCACAATCGTGGTATGGGAGTATTGTGTTCCAAAACTTTGTCAATCTGTATTCGGAAGTCCCACAGTAGTTTTGCATGCTCATTTTCGACCACTTTTTCAGACTTATGATTCCACCAGTTCTTTGCTACAGGCAGATGGTAGTTGCGACACAATCTCCAATGGACCATCTGAGCAACTGTGTTGTGATGTTGTTTGTAGTCAGTCTGAGCAATTGCCTTGCAACAGCTCAGTATGTGATCAATGGTTTCGTCCGCCTCTTTGCAGAGTCTGCATTTGGGGTCATCAGCAGATTTTTCTATTCTGGTTTTGATTACATTCATTCTAATGGCTTTTACATTCTAATGGCTTTTACATTTTACGATTATATTCGTTCTTGGGCTGCAAGGATCAGGCCTTCTGTCTTTTTCTTCAGTGTTCTGTTGGTCAGCCATAAGGAGGAATTTTCCTTATCTACTTTTCCATTATTATTATTATTGTTGTTGTTGTTGTTGTTGTTGTTGTTGTTGTTGTTACAGATTAGAGTATGAAAAATAGTTCTGTGAATGCATAATATGAGGAAGCTCAGTAGGTTCAGATTGCATGCAGAGACCACATATATATTTCTTCCTAATATTACTTAACATTTATGTGACACAGATAGTACTCACATGTACAAATAATTGAAGTTTTCAAACACACAATGGCCATTGGCAGTTTCCTATAGCATGCTTTGCTGCAGCTGAGATTAAGTTAAATAAGAAGGAATCTTATTTGCTTTTTTGTTTAGTACCCCCGAGTCTGTATTGGCTCCTGGCTATGGTCTGATAGAGAGAGAGAGAAAGAGAGAGAGAGAGAGAGAAAGGGAGGGAGGGAGGGAGAGAGCGTGCAATGTTACCTAGCTTACTTCATGCCTAAAATGAGACTAGAACTCACAGTCTTCCAGTTTCTAGCCTGATGCCTTAATACTGAATAGGTTGATGGTAGTAGTATTTCAGATGGTTCACAAATATAAGTTGCTGATGATATTTGGTAGTAAGCCTAGCACTATAAAAATAAAACACAAACATCCCTCACATTATATACAATTGTATTGAAAACCAGATATTGCATTAATATTGCACTACAGTAGAATTCAATATTAATTTAGTTTAGTTTATTATCATTGCACCTTGTATAATGGAATTAAATACCATCTTCAGTGTACGTTATGGCTATGAAAATAAATACAAACATACATCCTTCATATTCTATACATTGAATTGAAAATCCCTGATATTGCTCTAATATTGCACTATACAGTAGAATTCAATAGTGTTACTGCCCTGGGATAGAAGCTGTTCTTCAGCCTATTTGTCCTTCTTTTTATTATCCTATACTATCTGCCAGGTGGTAATAGTTCAAAAAGGGATGCCCAGGATGAGATGGATCTTTAAGAATGTTTTGAACTTTCTTAAGGCAGTGGGAACTATAAAGCTCTTTCAAAGAGAGGAGAGGGCAACCAATGAACCTCTGGCCAATGATGATAACCCTCTGGAGTACTGTCTTATCTGCCACTGTGCAGTTGGCAAACCATACTGTTATTATTAACATACTTATCTGAATTTGGTTGGTCTGTGGCAGTAGGAAATTTAAAGAGCCATCACTTGCCACAGCCATGAGCAACCTGACTGTAAAAGGGCTGCCACGGTTTCTTCAGCACTCAGTCCTAGAAAGAAATAAAGACAACTGATGATCATGCTGGTATTCTGAGTCTCATTCCCATGATCTAACACTGGTGACAAGGATAGGATACTGAAACAAAGGGAACCAGCAAGCACATGGTGACCGATGAACACCAGCAATGCATCGAGACGAAATGACCAGAAACAACAAGCCACCCGCACCGTTCGATCCAGCAACCGAAGACTGGGGATCATACATCGACTGATTCCTTATGTTCCTCAAAGGGAGCAACCTCAATAATATATCTGAACACAGGAAGAGAGCCATCGTCCTCACATATTGTGGTCCTGTGGTATTCAAGATGGCCAAAACGTTAGCGGCACCCACCGACATGAAAATGATGGCCTAGCCAGACCTGGAAAGAATACTAAGGGCTCACTACACACCAACCATTTCCTGCCTCATCAAAAGACATGAATTTTATCAGCGTCACCAAAAAGAAGGTGAGAGCATCAGTTTTTTCATTGCAACTCTGAGGGACATCACAGGAGCGGGCAAATTCCTAAACATGGATGAAGCCATGAGAGACCGAGTGGTCCTGGGGCTGAGAGATCTTACACTACAGGGCTGATTATTAACAAAACCCAAAATAACACTCAATGAAGCAATAGAAGAGGCTACCACAGCAGAAGTAACACAGAAAGCATTGGCTGCCATGCAGGAAATGAATAAAGTGCCACTGGAAACCCCTAAATACACCACCACGAGGACATCAAGTCCTCATCAGAAGACGGCAAGTAAGAAAAAGGGGTAAATCAACTCAGTTCGGACCAAGGCAGAAGTGACCAGAATGAAAAAAGGAAGGAATTTCGTTGTGCCAGCTGTGAGCGGAACCATCCACGTTCCGAGTGTCATTTCCTAAATGCAATCTGCAAACATTGTGAACAGTGGGGACATATTGCTAGGGCATGCCAAGCAAGAAAAAAACTATAGCCCTAGACAAAGATGGAACACCCCCCTGAGAGAGGGAGAAACAAACAGGGAGCTGTTGGAACCAAGACAACAGAAACAGGCGAGGGAAAAACACAAGCAATGGAAGAGATGAAACACACCAGATGGTGACCATCAAACACTCCAACACAACAAATGCCAGGAAAGTATATGTCCAGGTCACCATAGAGGGCCAACCCTGTCGGATGGAAGTGGATTCTGGGTCATATTTATCAATGGTATCATGGGACACCATAATAAGACTGATTCCAAACATAAACCGGTAAGGACTCGAAAGACAAACACTGATGCTGAAAGACTACCAAGGAAACAAAATACCCATAGTGGGCACCAGACAATTCAAGGTACCATTCAAAAAATATACCAGAGTCCTCCTACTAACAATAGTCAACCAGAATTGGTCAAGCCTCCTGGGACTTGAATGGTTTGCACCATTAGAAATCAAAGTCACAGGGATAAACAGCATCACAGAGACAGAGTGGGAAGAGGACCTGATGGAAGAATTCCGAGACATGTTCGATGGAGAGCTGGGCAAGTACTGGGGGTCCCCAATTTCCTTTAATCTAAACCCAACCATAGCTCCTATAAGGTTAAAGGCAAGGTGGGTTCCTTTAGTACTAAAAGCAAAAATCAATGAGCAATTGATAAACTCATCACACAAAGGGTTTTAGAAACAATTGACCACACACAGTGGGAAACCCCAAATGTTACACCAATTAAACCAGATGGGTCTGTGCGCATCTGCAGGGACTACAAAGCAAACCTTAACCACATGCTCCAACAAAGCGCATACCCAGTTCCAGTGGTACAGAATCTATTACATTCCCTTGGGGAGAGAAATCTTCATGAAACTAGACCTCGCACAGCCCTACCCACAATTACCCGTTGACCCCAAAACAGCAGAAGCCCAAACAATTGTGACACAGAGGGGGGCATTCAAATGCAACAGATTACAATTTGGCGTTAACGTTGCCCCAGGGGTATTCAAGAGCTTAATGGAACGCCTATTGCAAGGGATAAAAGAAGTGGTACCATACTTTGATGATGTCCTAGTATCAGCCAAGGACAAAGAACAATTGCGAGATCGCTGAGGGGAAGTCCTAAGTAAATTCAAGGAGGCAGTACTAAATGTAAAAAAGGAGAAGTGCCAATTAGCTGCCAGCAATGTTCAATTCCTAGGATATCTTATAGACAGTGAAGGAATCCACCCCACAGAAAATAAAGTCAGAGCAATCAAGGAAGACCCCAGACACACAAATAAAATTGATCTACAAGCTTTCTTAGGACTCATTAACTTTTATAATATATTCCTACCACAGAAAGCAACCATTGCAGAACCAATACACACGTTGCTTGACAAGAAAGCAACCTGGACCTGGGGACTATGAGAAGAAATGGCATTCCAGGAAATAAAAAACTTGATTACATCAGACCGCGTACTAATACAATACAGCGAAACGCTCCCAATAACACTAACCTGCGATGCATCACCTTTCGGCGTCAGCTCTATACTCAGCCACTTATTACCAGATGGGAAAGAAGCAACCATAGCATTCTATTCAAAGACTCTGTCAAAGCCAGAGCGGAACTACAGCCAACTAGACAAAGAAGCATTGGCTGCTATCACCAGAATAAAGCGTTTCCACAAATATATCCATGGGAGAACTTTCACACTAGTCACAGACCACAGGCCACTCCTGGGCATCATCGCAGGAAACAAAGCTACACCTAACATACTGTCACCACGAATGATGCAGTGGTCGGAATTCTTGGCTGCCTACAATTACAAATTAACCTACCGACCCAGAAAGAACATAAATCATGCTGATGTGCTTAGCCGTTGCCCTCTACCTGACATAGAAGCTGACCCAGCACCAACCACATTGACCCTCCAAATAGAGACATTAGAAAATCCACCCATAACAGCAACAGACGTCGCTAGGTAAACAACTAGAGACAAAATCCTGGCACGAATTTTTAATTGGGTAGGAAAAGGATGGCCAGAAACTGAGATCGATGAGACCGCCAAACCATTCTGGAATAGACAAACAGAACACTCAATGCTGAAGGGCTGCATACTATGGGGGGATCAGGTGGTCATACCGGTCATTTTAAGGAAACGCATACTAAAAATGTTACATGAGGGACACCTGAGTATTGTAAAAATGAAATCCATGGCATGGAGTTATGTATGGTGGCCAGGGATTGCCAAGGAAATAGGGGACTGGGTAGCAACGTGTAAACACTGTCAGGAATCCAGGCCAACATCCCCCATAGCACCAAAACACGAGTGGGAAACACCAAGGGGACTATGGTCAAGATTACACATTGATTTTGCGAGCCCAATCAAAGGACATGCATTTCTAATAGTCGTAGACGGTTACTCCAAATGCTAGAGGTAAGCATCATGCACTCCACCACAATGGAAGCCGTCATGAAACTTTTTGCAACACATGGATAGCCAGATTTGTATCCAACAATGGGCCACAATTCATGGTAACAAAATTTGAGGGATTTCTGACACAACATGGTATCCCATGCACTGACTGCACCAGGACACCCATCTATGAACGGATGGGCAGATGCATGGTATGTTACATGAAGGAAACATTACAAAAGCTGGGGCCTGGGGACACACAAGAAAAGATAGATAAGCTGCTAAGCATACAGCACATGACACCCAGTGCCACAACAAATAAAAGCCCAGCAGAGTTACTAATGGGGAAGAAACTAAGATAACACCTAGACAGACTACATCCCACATATAGCTCAGAAAAAACCAGCAGACTCCTCCAGTAATTGCTGCACATTTCAAACAGGGGACCTAGTATACGCAAAAAATCTTATGGGGGAACCATTATGGATACCAACGAAGGTGACCCAGATAACTGGACCCTGTTCATGGATGGGAGGAGCTGGAAGAGGCATATAGACCAACTCAGATATAGAGTTACGAAGGGTGACCCAAACCAACCAAGGGAAGAGGGGGGAGACCCCTCAAACAAACAAAACAAACCCAGGGAAGAAGGGGGAGACCCCTGAAACATGACCATAGGGGAGGGGGATAGACCCCTGAAACAAACAAAACACAACCAGAGAAGGGGGGGATCCTCAAACAGACAAAACACAAGTTGAGAGGGAGGGGGAGACCCTCCACGAGCAAGAGAAACAACAGAACAAGCCCTGACAACTACACAACAACCACTACTAGCATTAGCCCTGGTCAGGAAACACAAACACATACCTGAGACCAGGAAGAAGGCTGGTTGGGGAGACAGAAACAGATCCAGAAGGACAGTGGAAAACAGCCCCTGGCGGGAGCGGCCACACCAACTCAACCAGCCAGGAAATTCCTGGTGGGAACGGCATGGCCGATTCAACCTTCCAGGAGGTTCCAAGAAGACAGGTGGGAGGAATAATAGATCCGTCCGAGCAGTCCAGAGGCCAAACCATGACTGAGCTGTGCAGGTCCAGTTGAACCCATAAAAGCCCCGCCTAACTACATGATTACGTATAGTAGGTGAAGCTCAGATTGGTTAGACCGGACCAGGTGGGGAGGGGTGTTATGTATTAACATACTTATCTGCAATTGGTTGGTCCGTGGTGGCAGGAAATTTGAAGAGCTGTCACTGGCCATATCTGCAAGCAGCCTGACTGAAAAAAGGCTGCTGCAGTTTCTTCGGTGCTCAATCCTAGAAGGAAGTAAAGACAAACTATGTTCATGCTGGTGTCCTGAGTCTCATTCCCATGATCTAACACATACACAGATGCAATAAGTTAAAATACTATATATAATGCAGCAGTAGAAAAAGAAAAATGTTTTTCTTTTTAGAAAATGGAAATGGTGTCAAAATGAAGGACACCAACAACAGAAACATCATGAAGAGGACTAAGAAGAAGAAAAAGCAGAAGGAAAAAAAAAACAAAAAAGAAAGAAATACCAGACTCCTATTTTAAACTTGACAATTAAATAATCTTTTTTTTTCTTCTGTTCAGTACTTATCTGAGACTACTTGACATGTCCTAGCAGTTTTCTTAGCAAGATTTTTCATAAATGGTTTGAGATATGATCCTGAAGAGGGCTGTTGCATATTCCAAGGATAGCAAGGATAAATTAGCAAATATTGAAGTACGTAACACCACACAGCTCACTGGAAGGCAAAATTTTAAAAAAGAAATAATCCCTCTTATTTTGGCCATGTTTTCTGGAGGATGGAATTATGCTTTCAAGAATTAGTAATAAAAGGAAACCAGGCCACCAAAGAACATGGTGGTTGGACACCATCAAAGCCAGAGCATAGAACAACTCAGATAAGAAATGCAAGATAAGAGGAAATAGAGAAATCTGGCCATAGAATTGTCAAGAGTCAGACAAAACGGAATGGATAATGTTGTCATCATCACTTTGGCACACATGGATTCCTTCACTCCTCTCTCAAACCATTTATCTTCTTTCCCAAATGTGTACATTATTGTCCTCAAAAGAGTGTCCTTTTTCTTTTAGATGAAGGTATGCTGATGATTCTGGTCCTGTGGTGTTGTTTCTCCTGTGCTGGGTCATCCTCCTGTGTAAAGACTTCTTCAATGTAATGTTCTGAACACTCCTCACTGCTTCGGACTGCATACATTACATTATTCTTGTGTTTCTGTGTCCATCATAAAAAACATAAGAAAAAAACATAATTAAGCAGCCTTTACACATCAGGAGGGCTCAGCACAGGAGAAACCACCACAGGACCAGAATCAGCAGTATACCTTCATTTAAAAGAAAAAAGACACTCTTTTTTGAGGACAATATTATTCACATTTGGGCAAAGAAAATAAATGGTTTCAGAAAGGAGTGAAGAAATCCATTTATGCAAAAGTGGAAGATCCTTCCCGCAATAGAGGCAACAGTCCCAAAAACAACTTGTCCCCCATTTTTTATGTTATCCATTCAAGAACACTTCATAGTTTTATCAGAGATTCCACATTTAATGACCCCTAAGAATTTTAGGAGCTGGTACATTCCAATGACTTTCTGCCTACTCAAATTCCCTAACCAATTTGTTCAGATTGAAAAAGCTACTTGGATAAGAAGCCAAAACATTACTGGTAAGTGTACCTTTCCATTAACAACTTTGAAACTGGCATTTTAAAGAAAAATAGTTTCATGCTGCTTCTACTACTAGCTAGGTTCCTATTCTATTAGTCAAAGAAAATGGAAATAATTTTTTTTTGTGATGCTGGAAGAAGTTGGACAATTGAAATCCTCAAGGATTTGGAAGTTCTTTGAGAAAAGTGACATCATGATTAAGCACATTGACCTACAGCCTGGCTTGTTTAGTTTTGGTTTATGTGTTGTGTTAGCTCAGCTATTGTAGTATATAAATATTGCCTGTTACAATACTGTTGGAAGAAAAATCCATCTACTTCAGTTCCGAGCTGGGAGAAAGGCGCTGGAAACAACATGGAGGCTGGAGGCTGATTGGAAAGAAAGGTTCTTTTTGTTGATGAAGCAAACCACCAACCATATGTGATTCTGGGCAGCTGACAAAATCAAATTTAGAGTGGTTGGGTTTTTATACCTTCTGGATTCTTATGGGGGACATGTAGGGGTTATGTAGGGGTCATAGCTGGCTCTATAGGCAAAAGAAGAAATGCAAATCCTAGGTGTTTGTCTGAGCTAATTTTGTCAACCTTTTGTTTGTTGCTTATCTGAGTTTCTGTCTTGACCCAGTTTTTCTGAATGGATTACCAAATCTGCATTTCTAAAAACTGGCATTCTCAGTTTCTGCTTGGGGCAGGGAAACTGGGGCTGGTTTCTGCCTCCATTAAATATTAAAAAGGCAGGATAAAATATTTCCCCTAAAGGAGAATTTTGAATACATTTTTGAAAAAAATGTATTGATTTTTAGAAACAAACATAGACAAACACAACACAGAACATGAAAACATAAAACCTCTTTTCTGAAAGCAGCCTGATCCCGGGTTACATCTCTTTGTACAGACACCAATTCAAATTCATGCTCATTTTTATATACCATTCCATATGTTATTGCCCTTCTACATTTTCTGTATGGCTTCTCCCCTCTTTTAACTTTCTTAATTTTATTTTTATTTGTTTCATCTCAAATCAGATCATTATATTTACATTCTTTGTCTGTCTTAAAGGAGAAATATTTTATCCTGCCTTTTTAATATTTCCCAAAATATTTCATTCTTATAGCAATGGTGAGCTTTCTATAATACTATAGAAACATAGATAATTATGGTTTATTATGGGTCAATGTACTTTGGGAATAGGACAGTATTTCTATTCACAATAATAATGAAATGATTGAAAGTTGATTTTTTTTTTATAAGATGGTACCTCTCAATTGCATTGCTGTTGGCTTATGTGCCGTTCATTTTATTTGTTCAAATAACTAGGCTGTAGAATCTTTGAAAAAGCCCGTGTTTTGATTTAAATACATTTCAAATACCTTGCTTTTATGCTTCTTCAAATCCCTCCCTCTTTTCAGGACTAATTGTTAATCTCAGTCATTTCTGTTAAAGAATTGTGGCCTTTTCTTTAAGCTCCAAGCATAAGGCATTTCAGGATCCTTTCTCTGTTCCTGGAATTTTTTTTCTTCTTTGTTCCATGATTTTCAATTAGTGTAATAACTGCTTTCTTTACACACTTTATTTAGTAATATTTCAAAGACTAGATCACCTCCATAGTCTATAATTATGCAAACTTGGTTTGACATCATTTCTCTGAATGAATTGCTATTTCTTGAAGCCAGGTGCTTCAAAAATGAAAATACTGAACAATGAATTTAAAATTTTAGTTTGTAAAACCTAAGCTATATAATGGATGGATTGGAATGGATCACTGGAAAACAGTTTTCCCATTTAAAGTGTTATAAATAATTGAAAATTTGAGCAAGATAGTTTCAAGTCTCATTCTACAATGAGAATTCCTTTCAGGTAACCCTATATAGATTCAGTTTTGTTCATTTATATGTAGTCATCAAATCAATTTAACAAAAGAACTGCATCTCTATAAAATAGCCCTTTAGTGTAAGTGCAGTGGTGTTAGAAATTTAGCAAATAGTTTGTTCAGATGACATTGAAAAGTAGAGGAACTCTATAACGCCATGTAGTACTATAAAATAGCCATGGAGTCTTGCATCATAAATCCCAAGATCCTTCTTTTTCAGAAGTTTTCTACTCATGCGTTGAAGTGACTTCTTATTCATTACCACCCCATGAAGAGGCTATTTCATTGATTTGTTGGGCTCTCTTGGTACTCTGTGAACTTGCTTGTTCTCCTTTATGTGGTTACAAGAGTCCAGTCCAAGGGTTAACTCTGTCTCCTCACTGATTGGACCAAGTCTGTCAAAGCTGCTTTAGCTCCGCCTCTGTTGCCGGCTTTCCCCAGCTTTCAACTCAGTCCCTCAGCCAGGATGGATGTGTTGTTTTGCTTCTCTTACTTTCAATTTCGTTGTGAGTGAGTTTTGTGGAAATTGAGAGCTAAGGAGGTTGGTGTTGCAGACCGATGGCTAGAGCTGTAGACGCCCCAGCCATTCTCAGGTTTTGGCCCCAGGAGTATAGGCTGTGGCTGTGTAGTAGTGATGAGCCTGCATTGGGGGGAGGAATCAGCCCACACAATAGCTGATCGGCTGTGCTTTTTATGCTAGTGCCAGTGCTAGGGGGAGATGACCCAGCACTGAGGTAGGGGATCGAGCGACATGGCTTCAGTCAGCCTCTGAGGACCTGGCCCTCATTGATCAGGTCCTGAAGAGCCTCTTTGGGCATGAAGTGCTTGGCACGAGCCCGCCCAAGGCCTGAATGACAGGATCTGGCAGGGCGTGGTCACAGCCCTTGCTACAGGCCTTGCAAGGCCTGAAACCAGCCGATAGACTGTTCAGGACAAATCATTAAACAGGGTGCCTGGGGGGCTGCAATCCATTCCAAAATCCATCCTCTCCTCCTTTGCCACATGTATCCATGTCCTTCAGGTTATAATGGTGGATGCCCAGTCTTCAAGCAAGCTCCCAAGGGAGGGCAGCCACAGCCCCTCAAGTTCAAAAGGAACATTTAGGAACAGAGTGTCTAAAAAGGCTCCAGCCTCCAAAAAGTCCTTCAAAATGGAGGAAAAGGATGCCATGTGGCACCAGAAGACACTAGAAAGGCAGCTTGAAAACAAATCAGAAAGCTGCAGGTGGGTGGAGTAAAAAGTCTCCTCCTGTGAGTGATTCAACTTCAGCTCACCAGGCCAGTGGCCTACAGGCAGAGGCAGGGCCTGTTCCTGAGAGTAGGCCTCATGCTCGGGCCTAGTCCCCAGATGATGCTGAGGACCTTGCAGAATTACAGTTGACTACTGTGGGCAGTCACTTCAAACAATTTGGGAAAGTGTTCAGGAGGGTGACTTCCTCATATCAATCGACCTGACTGAGGCCTATAGTACCTTCATATCCGATTTGTCAATTACACCTATGCTTCCTTCATATCTGCTACTCTGGTCAACATTACCAATACAGGGCCCTGCTCTTTGGGCTGTCATCAGCCCTCAGGGTCTTTACAAAGGTGTTGGCAGCAGCAGCATATTTACATGCCATTCCAGTATGTCTGCAGTGTTACTTGGATGACTTTTTAATCCAGACATCCTTGGAGAGCATGGCCTGGAAGGACCTACAGACTATGGTCTTGGACTTATGGCCCATGGGTTCTCTATTAACACCAAGAAAAGTCATTTCTCCCTCCTCACTTGTTTACTTTATCTGGGGGCTATGACTGATACTGTCTCGTATAAACTTTTTCTCTCCCAGGATTGGTGAACAAGTTTACAGGCTCTGGCAAGCAGGATCCAAAGAGAAGGGACCATCTCATCACCCCAGGGACCCCACCCCAGGGAGGGGACCAATGCCCTACAGAGCAGGTGGCCTCCAGGCCTCATATACACTTTTCCTCTCCTTCCACTGTTGCCAGCAGTGGTCCAGAAGGTTTTGGAGGAGAGAGTGGAGGTCATCTTGCTTGCGCCATATTGGCCCCGCTGTCCCTGGTTTGTGGACCTGGTGAATTTGTCCATTGCTGCACTTGGAGAATTCTAGAAGACAGGATCTCACTATACCAGGGAGCCCTGGTTCATTCAGAGCCACAGTGGCGCTTAAGCGGGGCTCTGTGAGAAGGGATAATCTTTCAGATAGAGTGATCCTAACTCTTCAGGCGGCTAGGAGACCTTCCACAAATTGTATTTATAATGCAAACTGGAAGGCTTTTTGCCAATGATGCTTTAAGTCAGGACTTATTCCTACAGCTGTATCTATTACCAAAATATTGGAGTTCCTTTCTCCAGGATGGCCTTGACTAAGGCCTTTCAGCTAATACTCTTCACAGGCAAGTAGTGGCCTTGTTTTCAGTTCTGCTTTATGAGATCAGGTTCACTAATGCACAATCTCACAATCCACAGATTCCTTAAGGATGCATCCAATCTTAGGCCTCCAGTAGTACACAGGTTCCCTACATGGGACCTTCCAATGTATCACAGTCTCTTACTTAGGCTCCCTTTGAGCCACTGAGATCTGTTACTCTACATTTGCTGTCTATCAGTGGCATTCCTTGTATTGCTTCCTGGTAGCGATAACGTCAGACAGAAAGGTTTTGGAACTGGCAGCTCTGTCAGTTCAGGAAGACCTGTGTATTTTTCACCCTGATAAGGTAGTCCTGAAACTGGATCTGACCTTTGTACCTAAGATCAACTCAGGGTTTGATAAAGCTCAGGAACCTACCCTGCCTAATTTCTGTCCCAACCCTGGGTCAAGCTTTGGAATGAGTGTGGCACACACTTGATGTTCGTCAGGCTTTGAAGTTCTACATTTGACGGACTGCTGCCTTTTGTAGAACAGGGGGCAATGAGTTTTTCTTCTTGTTTCATCTACATAGACATGTCCAGTCTGACATGTGTCTTCACAGAAAGCTAGGGAAAGCTAGCAACAGAGGCGTTAACTAACGCAGCTTTGACAGACTCAGTCTAATCAGCAACGAGACAGAGTTCACTCTTTGCTGGACTCTGTCATCACAAAAAGAGAAAGAATGTATCAAGTAAGACCTAAGTTCCTTTTCTTGTAGTCAAGTTATTACCAAACTAAATAACATAATCAATGTAAGGGTGGGTAGAATGTGCTGGCTGTGCATATGCATATCATTAGTATGATTGTTCATTAATACTGGTTCGAAGTTATGATCTTAGAAAAAGTGACTTATGATCCAGCCTCAAGGTTATGAGTTTTACACTATTCCTGAAATCCCATGATTACAATTTGGGTGCTTGGCAACTGGCTAACATTTACAATGGTAGCAGCATTTTGTGGCCACATGATCATGATTTATGATCTTCCCAACTGACTTCCAACAAGCAAAGTCAACTGGAGAAAACGGATTTGCTTACCAACTTCATGATTAACAATCATGTGATTCACTTAGTAACTGAGGTAAAATTGGGTTCAGTCATGTGATAACCCATTTGATACCACATCCTTAGCAACCAAAATTCCAATCCTAACCATGGTCATAAATTGAGGATTACCTGCAGGAGTTTCCTCAGCCAGGTGGTGGGGATAGGGGTCCCTGACTGTTTATTTGATACTTCTTTACAGGGTTGTGGGGGGGAGAAAGCAGTACTTAAAAAAAAAAAATCAAGGATGCTGCTGCATGATAAC
The DNA here is from genome assembly GCA_004320025.1 of Laticauda laticaudata. NCBI lineage: Eukaryota > Metazoa > Chordata > Lepidosauria > Squamata > Elapidae > Laticauda > Laticauda laticaudata. Next base: position 15,258 of record BHFT01059893.1, read on the forward strand.
TTGATTATAGAATGTTTACAAGGAAAATCAAGCAACAAACATCCCACAATTTAACCCTGAATTTTTTCTATTAAAGTGAATTGCTTTGCATTTGTAAAATGCATGTTGCAATTTTATATTGCAACAAGCATTTTGCACATGTAAAAAATTTTATGATAAAAAGATTGTAATCATTTAAATAGAAATACATAACACATAATTAAGAATGACTTACAATGCAATTCTTTCCAGTGTTAACATGTGAAAGCCAGTGCTGAATTGGTTAATCCCAGGAGTGGGATTCTACTAGTTCTGTCCAGCTCTGTAGAACCGGTAGCTCTGAAGAGCAGCAGACATAGAACCGGTTCTATGTCTGCTGCTGTTTTGGCCTGCCTGTTTACTTGCCCAGGCTCTTACCTGATCTTGCAGAGCACAGCTGTGATTGAAAAAGCAGAAAAAAAGGGCTTTTTCAAATGCTGTGCACCTGTGTGCAGCATTGCTCAGCTGTCCAGGCTGCAAGCTGATGACGTTTCACACACGTGCGCAGTAAAACATAAATCAATGAACCGGTAGTTACACCGGTTGGATCCCATCCCTGGTTAGTCCTAATAAAAGATACTTTCTAACCAAGGACTATTCTCTGATAGATTTTTAAATAAATAATTCTGCCATATTTGCAGATAGTATGCCAAAATATCTTCCCATAAAGGGAGTTTATATTTTCCCATTCAAAGCCTAGTTCGCATATCACACTAAGCTGCAAAGTGTGATTTTTTGGTTTCAGTTGAGCACAGGATAGGCAGATTCACAAGCTGCTTTGAATGGAGCCAATTTGGAGTGCATGAGAGGGAACAAAAAATGATTCTGTAACAAGACAGTTCACAAAACAACATTAATTATTATTATTATTATTATTATTATTATTATTATTATTATTATTATTATTATTATTATTGTTGTTGTTGTTGTTGTTGTTATTTAGTAATAGATCACTGCAATACTAGTGGGAGCTTTGAGATATTACACAAAAAAATGCTATAACGAAGATTACTTTGTAATGAGTTCTTATTTATTTTTATTAAAGAAAATTAATTTTGGTTCTTTTACTGATTATAGAAAATTGTATAGTTCCATATCTACGATTGGTCATTGTAACTTCTGAAGAATCTTCAAACTATATGAAGAATCTAGTTCTGTTGTATTTATAATATTGCTTATAAATGTCTTCAAACCATGCCACTGAAAATGGCAATGGCAGCAATATGCTTGAAACTCTGCCTTTCTTAATGTGCAGTTTAGGGGCATATAAAATATTGTACTTTGATCACATTGTTGTGACTACCATCTTGACTTTTTCACAAGTATATCCAACAGGTATACCTATTTTGCTGGGGGATCTTCTATCAAACATATTAATGGCTTTTTCTTTATCCAGCAGCTAGTGCTATCCATCAGTCTTTGAATCAGCAGAAAATTATGCTATGTTCTATCCTAGCCCCACAAATACCTATGTATAACCATACTAAAATATGTGTTCCAGGGCATGTTCTGCTGTTTTACTTGTGTGTCAGCTCTTAAGAGGAAAGCCAGATAGAAAATAGACTCCAAAAGTAATACTGAAGCTGTATTACTGATGCAGGGTATAGTGACACAATCTTTAAAACTCTGAGTGCTTTCTATTCCTTTCTTTTTATACTCCAGAACATTAAGGGAGTGCAAGTATAAGTTTCTTTGTAACATTTTCTTTGCTTTCAGGTTTACCAAATGTTCTTGTACATTTTGTTTGATTTATAAATTCATTTTAATCAAAAACAAAACAATTAACTAACATTTAAAACTAGAGGAGGAAAGTATGGTTGTTGAGTCTGTCTCTGCATACATACAAGGTCATCTTTGTAACTACCTTATGTCACAAGTATGTAGGCACAGAATTTATGTTATGATGTCATACTCACAATGCACATTTTACCACTTAGTGTGATGACCCGGGGCAGGGCACAAAGGCAAACACAATCAAATAAGCAATAAGAATCCCTTTATTATCTCCAAATTTGTCCCCAGTGTCCAGGTTACCTTCAGCTGGAGAAAAATTCTCCCATGAACAGCCTTTAACTGTAGAAAATTCAGTCCAAAACAAGGTACATGCAAACTGTAACTAAAAATCCAAACAAACCAAGGTGAAGTAATTAAGCCCCTGTCACACAGCACCAATGGATGGAAAGAGGATGTAAAACGGAGAAAAACACTTGCCATCCATTGATTAACGCGATGCTTACGGAGGAAAACACTTTGCCATCCATTGATTAACGCGATGCTTCCGTTCTGTACTCACTGCGTCCGTTTTTCATCCTCTCTATCCATATCAGCCAATCCGTCTATTGAAATTTCATCCGCTCAAAAAGTTTTGAGCTGCACAAAACCTTTGAGCAGAAAATGTATTCCAACGCGTCCATTCTGCACGCTACGCATACGGGAACACATCGTTAGACGTCCATCGTCATTCTGTTATGCGTCCGCTATATCGCTAAGGCATCTGCTGCGCATCCGTGCAACTACAAATCCGCTCACAGGAAAACGGACACAAAGAGAAGTGAAACGGACGCAGAACCGACACAAAGCATTAGAAGCATGGACGGAGAAAGGATGAAAGTGGATAATGCAGCTTGCATAGAAGCATTAAACGGAAAAAACATTTCATATAGGAGACGTATCTCAGATATTTAGGATGTCTGCAGGATGTCTAGAGGATGCAAAAAGGACGAGCAGAAAAACCTATATTTCTTCTATAAAAAGGGGAGGAATCACCTGGATCTCACTTTCAGTCCAGCAGCCCTGCTGTGCAGACCTCTTCAGCCTTCACAGCATCCAATCATCTCCGCCATGGATCATCACACACTCCTTTTGGTAGCCACCATCATTCTACAACAGTGGCAAAGCCCACTACAGGCTCTTTCACCTGTTCTACGCGAAGAAAGGAGACAGCCAAGAAGTGTCTGGGTCCGAAGATGGATAGCCAGAAGAGCCGAGTGCGGACTGTATAACAAGCTGATGCGTGGAGCTGAGGAACGAAGACCCATCGTGCATCCAGAACTTCATGAGGATGCCTCCAGCCATGTTTGACGAAGTTGTGGAGCGGCTGAGACCCAGGTTGACCAAGCAGAGCACCAACTTCCGGCCCAGCCTTGACCCTGGGCTCATGTAGCACTGACTCTGCTCCACCTGCGCTCAGGGACACTGTACAGAAGTATGCAGTACAGCTGGAGGTGCCACAACAACACCATCAGCATTGTGGTCAGAGAAGTGGTGCAGGCCATCATCGAAGAATACCTGGAGGAGTCCACCAGTGCCCCTCCACTGAAGAAAGCTGGAGAAAGTTGCAGAGCAGTGGTAACAGAAGTGGAACTTCCCCCACACCGTTTGAGCCATAGATGGCAAGCACGTGGCCTGCAAAGCTCCAGCCCAAGTCAGGTTCCACTTATTCAACTACAAGGGCTTCTCAGCATCATCCTTTTTGCATGGTCAATGCTGACTACAAGTTCATGCACATCAATGTCTCAGGCAACGGTCATCTTCAGATTGCCCCAGGTATACAACGCCAGTCACCTCAAGGAGGGGCTGGAACGCAACCTCATCATGGGCTTCCCAGATCCCAGACCCCCTGCCCAACAACACACAAGATGTGCCCTACTTCATCGTGGGGGATGAGCCTTCTCCTCAGAACCTACCTCATGAAGCCCTACACCTCCAGAATGCCTCACCCGTGAAGAGAGGATCTTCAACTAAGGTTGTCCAGGGCAAGGCAGGTGGTCGGAATGCCTTTGGCATCCTGGCCAATCAGGTTCCAGGTACTTCTCACCCACCATGCAGCATCGCCCACAGACCGTGAGGAGGATCGTGGAAGCTTGCTGCATCCTGCACAATCTCATGTGCACCCGCTACCCAGTGTTGCAGAACAGGCTCGTGGACCTCCAACAAGGCAATGGGGACTATGGAGCCTGGTGAATGGAGGCAGGGGCGAAACGATAGACACTGTGGATGCTGCAAGGACCCAACAGAGCTTCACAACTGAAGGGAAGAAGCACGAACCTCCTGAAACACTGGTGCAACTCCCCAGCTGGAGCAGTGAGTGGCAAGACAGAGATGATAGATGCTTTATGGATGCTTCCTTCAGCCTGTCTCATCACACTGATGAGATTGGGCCATGTATGTTGAGTGGCCCTACAATGAACAGGACATTTAATAAAGAGTTGTGTTTATGTTGAAATGTGTGGATCAATGATTACATTGTTATTGATAATTAAAGGACCAAAGGTGTGGCACCTGGAGGATTGGACCTACAGTCCCACTATGCTTGCACTGGAGGCTTATCTATCCCACTGCTATCCTTACCCATCCCACAGATATCTAACCCATCCCACAGCTATTATTCATCACCACAGGTATCCCTGCCCATCCCACAGCTTTTACCTATCCCAAAGGTATCCCTGCCCATCCCACAGCTATTACCCATCCCAAAGGTATCCGTGCCCATCCCACAGCTATTACCCATTCCAAAGGTATCCCTGGCCCATCCCACTGCTATCCTTACCCATCCCACAAGCATGCAAAGGCTTAAACCATTTCTAAAAGTTTCCACAAGACTTTATTTAATAAAATAAATGAAGCAAGTGTGTGAAGCAAAGATTCATTTTTATTAATAACAAGCTGTAAAAGCAAAATGACCCAAGTGTCCCAAGCAAAGATAAAGTCAACAGGTAGCCACCCAGTCTCTGGCACTCTTCTCAGTCACTCTGAGGCATGCCCAAAGTCTCAGGGGTGAAGGGTCCAGGTGCTGTGGATGGCTGCTGCTGGAGTGCTGGTCTGAGGCCCATTGTTTGCCTGGCCCAATAGGACAACAGGGGATGGTGTGTGGAGGAAGCTCTCAAGAGGCTGGCTCAGTCCTGTTATGTTGAGAGCCCCTTCCTCCAGGACATGGGGTGTCAGCCCCAATAACCGATGACAGATGTTCTGGGGCCGGCTGGCTGTGGGGTGGAGGAAGGAGGAGTTTAGTGGGGATGTCTGGTCTGCAGGTGAGCGAGGTGAGGCTGGTGGCATCTGTGGCATGGGTGGCTCTGTGGCGTGGGTGGCATCGCATCGGTGACATCAGTCGCATCGGCATCTGTGGCATCCGTGGCACGGTGGCATTCGATGTACCTGTGCCTGGCCTGGGAGGGCTGCCTGTGCTGCTGGAGCTCCTGGTAGCCGTAGCCTTGGTAGGTGAGGGCCTGTGGAAAGCCTTGAAGGGCAGTGACATCACCTGGGTGGAGGAGCAGACCTGGACTGGTTTGAGCAGGTTCAGCTGGGTCTGGAGGGTTGTGAAGAAGACCGGTGATCCTGTCCTTTATCACCTGGTACTGTGATTCGGACATGTTATGAGGGTCTGGTTGACGTAGGTGAGGAGGGCTTGCGGTGTGAGGGATGTGTATGTCGGTGTGTCCACTGAGAGAGATCTATGCTGCTTCTGATGGTGTCCCTGATCTCCAGCAGGACAGTGTGGCTCTGCCCCTTGGTCTGCCTCTCTGCCTGCTTTCTGTGGAGGTGGAACTTGGGGTGGATGTGGGTTGGTCTCTGGTGGAAGTGGCCTCTCCTTGCTCCCACTGCGTCAGGGAGTCCTCCAAACGCTCCGCCACGGGGAGTGCAGGTTGTCGGGGGGTCTCCGTCGTGGCACGCCCACAGATACTTGCCTGGACACAGGAGCTAACTCTTGGCCAGAGAGGACTGTCTGTCTGTGGGCTGCCTGAGAGAGAGGGTTAGACAGAGGGGCTGCTCCTCAGTGGGCGACCTCACCCTCCAAGAAGCTGCAATTTGCCATCACGTAGGTCTCCCGGTCTGAGCTTGACCGCGGCCTGCCAGACTTCTGAGGTGCAGCTTCCTGTACGGTGTGCATGTGCTTCCACCACCCCGAGGAGGACCTCCGAAGTGTAGCCCAGGCTCTCCGCCTTCTCTCTCCAAGCAGCCTGCTTCCTTTTGTGTCTCGATAGAGCCTATGTCCCTTCCGCCAAAGATACTCGTTCTCCCTCAGCCATTCCAGCACCTCATCCTCATGTTCCTCTTAGATGGAGTATTGCCTCCTCTCCTTCTGCTTCACGCGTATGCTCTTCCTTCTCTCTGGCAGAAGCCATCTGGGCCCTCATCAGAGGGGCTTCGAGGTTGTAGGGACTGCTCCACCACACCACACCACCAAGCAGCAGCAGCAACAACAACAGTAGCAGCAAAAGCAGGACCAGGAGCACCAGCAGCACCAGCAGTGCCACCAGGACCAGCAGGACCAGCAGCAGCAGCAGCAGAGTAAGCACCGTAGGACCATCAGGACCAGGAACACCAGCAGGACTAGTAGGACCAGGAGCACCAGGAGCACCAGCAGGACCAGCAGGACCAGGAGCACCAGCAGAAAGCACCAGCACCAGGAGCAGCGCCAGCAGAGTAAGCACAGCAAAAGCACCACACCAGGAGCAGCCCAAGCAGAGTAAGCACCAGCAGAAGCACCAGCGACCAGGCGCACCAGCAGAAGCTCAACACCAGAAGAGTCAGCGCGAGCAGCAGAAGCCCCAGCAGAAGCAGAAGCAGAAGCAGGTCAGGGCCAGAGTGGGATGGTGGCCCTGTCCCTCTTGCCAGTGGCTGAGCAGATGGCAGAGGCTTTCTTTCTTCCCCATGGTTGTTGCTGGGTGGCTGGCTGTGAGCTGTGTCTGGCAGCAGGTCTTTCCTCTGAATGGTGACCTGCTTGCGAGCTGCTTCCCTTTATATCCGCGGGGCTGATTCAATGCATCCTCCCGCAATTGCGCAGTTGAATGCTAGACATCCGCTAGCTTTCCGCTCTGCATCCGCTTCATCTGCTCGGCACTCCGTTCTGCATCGCTCTTTCCGCTGCGCGTCCAGTTGCTATGTTTACTCCCCCGAAGCCCTGTGGATGTGCATCCGCTCCCATTCCTTCCATCCCTAGGCTTCTGTGGGAGCATCCGCTTTACATCCTGGCTACATCCTCCCCCCATCCGTTCATTTCCGTTGTTGTTCTGCTCTGCTTATAGCAATATCGCGGGACTTTGAGAGCGGATAACATGGATAGGAACATTTTCTCGTCCGCTGTGTCCTTTTTACATACATTTTGCATCCGTTGTGCGGGCCGTTGTGAGAGGCCGTTTAGCTTGACAGGCAGCGAAGGAATTCCAGACTTGAAAGCACGGCCCAATCTCACACATGTGGAAGACACCATGGAACACAGATAAGCCATGATAATACAAAACTAATTACACTTTTGCTGCTCCCAACAGCTTGCTGCACACAGCTTCCTTTTTTATACACTGTGTTCCCAGCTGCAGCTAATGAAGGGAATCAGGGCCCTTTCCTCCCATAAGCCATGCAACTCACATTGCTCCCTTCTCCATTCCTGCCTGCATACCTTAAGTTGAAGAGGGGGTGCGCCTAGGTCCTTCTCTGAATCCCCTCTCCCTTTCTCTTCCTCTCCCCTGTTCTGCCCAGCCGGACTTTGCCCTTCCCCAGCCTTTCACAGCTAACTGAGCCACACTCACACTCCCTGTCAGCTGTTCGGTTTCCCCCCTTGAACTGGATTCTGACATGGGCATGACACTTAGTTCCTTCTTTGGTCACTTGTAGTTGGTCCTGTCACAATTTCATATTCTGTCTTTAGTATCTTTTCTAGTTACAGTATTTGTCAACCATTGGATTGTCATCTAAGGCAATGGGGAACAAAGCCTAACAAATTGTATATCCCTTACAGTGGCTATTAGTGGTTTTGGAATAAAGAGGTGGCATAAGTGACTATTGGGGTAATACTGATTCTTCTTCAAGGCTAGTAACAGCTAAGAAGAAATTAAAGCCTCTGTCATTCATGGCCTGGGAACAAGACAATGGCACCATTGAGGAGACATGGTGGGAGAGAAAAAAATATTCCCAAGGCTTGTACCATATTCAGAGAAAATAGTGACATGTTCTTAATCACTTAGTTTTGTGCCAATAGAACAATCCCAATCATACAAACGGTGATGAGACCGATCAGTTAATATTCTACCAAGTAGGGAAAAGAAATGTGAATTAGGTGATATTGATATCAGGATCAACCAATTAATACTCTTTCCCAGCTGGCTTTTGGAAGCTGGAAAAACTAATTCTCCCTACTCTTCATTAATCATGAAATTGCAATTCCATTTTAGGTAAATACACATTTCCAAGAGTGGCATTTGCCAAGTATGTCTTTCTGGTCATTTTTTAAATTATTATTATTATTTTTTATAATATTCAGACTTTCTCATCAAATGGAAGCATTATTACCTGCTTAGGCAGTAATTGTTGTGCAAAGATGAAAACTGGAAGAGAGTTTCAAATTCATCAGTAATAAGGGTTTATGTGTATAAATAAATAAGATAATTATCTTTTTGAGAATCCTTGTCAAATTCTTAACCTCTATGTTAATTCTTAACACGTACAACATTACCGGTAATAAACAATTATTCTGGTAATACTAACAATAGCTACTTATATCCTATTACTGATAATAATGAGTAAAAGGTTAAAAGCCTCTTAGTCTTTTTTTAATTTATTTTGTACGGCATAACAGAATATAACCTGAACTGTTATTTTTATTTTTAATACTCATGTCCTGCTTCTGAACCCAGCAGCTAGAATGTGTAGAATATCTAGCCATGACAAAATCACGTTGCCCAGGATAAGCCTCTTGGGGATGTGCACCACAAGGAGGCTAGTCTACATTGCACCCCTTAGTCTTGATTATTTGTTATTTCAGTTAACACATTTTTGTAGGGCTTGAGGGATAGTTGTTTTGTTTTGTAGCAATAACGTTTCATTGTTTTATTTCCAGTTTAGCAATGGAATTTGGTTTGTCATAGTTTAAGTTGGTTTCAGATGCTAAAGCAACATCCTAGAAATGTAAGTTTGGGGGAAAACATTAATATAAACTGCAATTCACCTTTTATTACCTAAGGAAAGTGTAATGTACAGTAAGAATTTGGACATCATAAGTGTATCAATCTAGAAGGTGAAGCATTTTTATATAATTTGTCTTACTACTTTCTTAACTAATATAAAAGTTATTCTCTTTATTTAAATACATATTCTTGAATAATATTATACTTAAGAGTACCCTATCAGCATACATATAAAACATAAAGATAAAAATTACAGTAACTAATGTTGACTCACAATAAAAACACACAGATTTGTGATTAGCAAAAGTAATAACCAGGTGTTCCAGACAACAGTGAAATGTATAGATCCCAGATACTTATACCCAGACATACTAGTAAACTGATCTTAAGGAAGTGTTTCATAAACAAGGACTCCCTTGCTGCCATAGGATGGTCATGAAGACATTGACACATTCTGCTAAATGATTGAAATTACCAGTGAAACCTTCTTACAGCAAGGGTCTCTACTTCTCCAATCCTTTAATCTCTTTTTATTGACTTCTAATCCTTTAATCTCTTTTATTTACTATTTAAGATATTTCCAACCAATTTCATTCAGCAAAATAAATACACCAAATTCTAGCAGCAGAATCCAGTTCTTAATGATTAGTGAAGCTCAACATTCTAAAATCATTTCCAATTCAAAGATCCCATTTAGGGGTAATGATGAGGGCTCAGGATTAATTGCTAGTTCCTAGAGCTGATAGCCTTAGGCAAACCCTCAGGCTATTAACACTTGCAGGTCATATTATACCCAAAGGAAAAACACCTGAGTCAAGTTCATTGTTCCTCTTACAGGTTCTTGAAGAAGAAAGATAGCAAAATGTTTATACCATTATTTCCTCGCCTTCAGTTTCTTAAGGATGTGGGAAGCCTGTTAGCAATCCAGTATATTTTACCACAGAAGCAAAGATTAAAGACATATGTTTTTCTTATATCTGATATAATAGATATAGTAAATGGGATTATGAACAATGCATTGGCAGAGGAGCCATTTGACCTTCTCAACAACAAAGAAAATAATATACCCATGCAAAACAGAAAAGTATTTTTTTTTCTGTTAAAGGCATATTGTCCTATTCAACTTTCCCAGAATAAGCTTCCAGATACATTATGTATGATGTTCACAACACTTAACCATTTATGGGAGACACAATTAATACATTTGTAAAGCACCAGTTTGGACATTTATTGTTATTCATTTCTCCTTTCCTGCCATCATGATTCAAGGTAGAATTTTGTTATTTTTTCAGCTATTGAAACTGGAAATGAGTTAGTTCTGAATATGTAGCTTATTAAAATAATCATTTGAAATACTGATTACAAACACTTATCACCTACATGCTTATTCAGTTATTTTAAATCAGCTGTTGTTGACCAGTCACTAAGTCATATTTGATTCTTTGTGAACCCATTGGCCATAGTATGCCAGGCCCCCTGTCCTCTATTCTCACCTGAAGTTTGCCCAAATTTGCATTCATTGTGTTAGTGTCACTGTTTAACCATCTCATCCTCTGCCATCCCTTTCTCCTTTTTTCTAACATTAGAATCTTTTATAATGAGTCCTCTCTTTTCATTTGATGGGCAAATTATTTGAGCTTTAGCTTTAGAATCTGTCTTTCCAAAAAAACAGTCAATTTCCTTTAAGGTTGGCTGATTTTGCAGTCCAAGGAAGAATCTTCTCCAATACAGAAATTTGAAAGCATTTAAATTTAAAACAGATAGACATACCTACACATACATATTCCCTTCTCAACCTTAAGTATTGTCTGTATCTTCCTCAATCTCGGGTCTTCCACCAGAGGACTGGGAGTTAGAGGATCTTAGCTGTTCCTAGCACTGCACTCTTCTGGACAGAGAGCTCTGATGTCAATCCTGGGATCTGTTGGAGTCACTGTCAGCCTTCAAGATCTTCTGCTATTGCTTTGCATCTTTTCGACTGCCATACGTAACGGGAGGGGGGAAGAGGNTAATTGGAAGTGTCATTTGAACTATTGGGGGTGGGAACATATCCATCACTTTCTATATGTGAATTGCGCGCCTAATTTCTCAGATTCAGAATTCTTTGGTTGCTACCACTTCATTTTCAGTAAAAGATATCTTTTCTCTAAACTAAAGAGTCTAAGTATTTCTTTCCTGGATTTTGAATGGAGCTCCGCCTGACAGTCACTCTCCCAGCTTAGGAGGCACAGCCCTAGTGCTCCTATCACTAGTGGGGCTACTTTGATCTTTACTTTCCATATCTCCAGTTCCTCCTTCAGGTCATGGCATTTCTCCAATTTCTTCTTTTTCTTCTCCTTTCTCATGATGTTGTCACTTGACACTGCTTAAATTTGCTTAAATGGCAATGGTATTTGCTTTATGATTGTGGAATTTGCTTAATGACTACCACAAAAAAAGATTGTAAAATCACATGATGGCTCTCTTTATGACGACCACAATTTATTATCATAATAGGTAACCTTCATAATATCATAGGCTTATATATGTGGAATACTTACACACAAATGAAGGCAAACATATATGTCCCAAGAAAGTGTTCCAGGACAAAATCTGGATCAAACACTGGGACCAGGAGTTTAATCTTCCAAGCTTTTGAAAGTATGCTGGAACCCATCCTCAGGCAGCTATATATTTGGAAGATTCTTCTCCATAACACCAGTGAATAGTCTCCTCTTTGGACAATCCATAATTCAGATTTTTATCAGTTCTCTAAAGTTATTCCCATGGGAAAACCTGAAGAGTTTAAGGGCCTGTCACATAGGCCGACAGATGCAAAACGTATGTAAAAAGGACACAGCGGACGAGAAAATGTTCCGGTTTATCCGCTCACAAAAGTGCCCAAATTTGCATAAACAGAGCGGACAACAACGCGAAAGGACGACGGGGGGAGACGTAGCCAGGATGTTAAAGCGGGGCTCCATGGAAGCCTAAGCGGATGGAAGCGGATGGAATCACCTGGGAACACAGCAAAGCGGATACGCACGGAAGGAATGCGATCCAGAACGGATGCGCGGGGCGATGAAGCGGATGCAGAGCGGAAGCCAGCGGATGCCTAGCGGATGCCAAAGCTCACTGCGCATGCGGGGAGGATGCATTGTGTCAGCCCGCGGATATAAGGAAGCAGCTCGCAAGCAGTCCACCATTCAGAGGGAAAAGAACAATGCTGCCAGGACACAGCTCCAGCTAGCCAGCCAGCCAGCCAAGACAACACCATGGGGAAGAAGAGAAAGCCTCTGCCATCTGCCTGCAGTCCCTTGGGCAAAGAAGGACAGCGGCCACCATTCCCAATCCCTGGCCTGACTCGCTTCTGCTGGGGCTCTGCTGCTCGGGCTGACTCTTTCTGGTGCTGGAGCTTCTTGCTGGCGCTGCTCCGGTGCTGGTGCTTCTGTTAGTGCTTACTTCTGCTTGGCCGCTGCTTCCTGTGCTTGGTGCTTCTCTGGTGTTTTACTCTGGCTGGCGCTGCTCTGGTGCTGGTGTCTCTGCTGGTGCTTACCTCTGCTGTGCTGCTCCTGGTTCCTGCTGGTGCTCCTGTCCTGCTGGTGCTCCTGGTACTCCTGGTCCTGCTAGTGCTGCTGACGTGCTCCTGGTCCTGCTGCGTGCTGCAGTTCGTTTACTCTGCTGCTGCTGATCCTGGTGCTGCTGGTGCAGGCTGATGTCCTGGTCTGGTTGGTCCTGCTTTGCTGCTACTGTTGTTGTTTGGCTGCTGCTGGTGGTGGTGGTGTGGTTGGAGCAGCCCCTACAAACCTCGAAGCCCCTCTGATGAGGGCCAGATGGCCCTGCTAGAGGAGAAGAGACATACGCCGAGAACGAGGAACGGGAGAGGAGGCACTACTTCCATCGAAGAGGACATGAGGATGAGGTGCTTGGAAATGGCTGAGGGAGAACGAGTATCTTTGGCGGAAGGACATAGGCTCTATCGAGACACCAAAAGGAAAGCAGCTGTTGGAGAGAGAAGGACGGGAGAGCCTTGGGCTAACTCGGAGGTCCTTCCTGTGTGGTGGAAGCACATGCACACCTGTACGGGGAAGCTGCACCTGCAAGAAGTCTGGCGGCCGCGCCGCGGTCAAGCTCCACCGACGGAGGACCAACCTTGATGGCAAAGTTGCAGCTTCTTGCGAGGGTGATATTCCACCACGAGGAGCAGCCCCTCTGACACCCTCTCTCTTTAGGCAGCCTGCTGAGAGCCAGTCCTCTTCTGGCCAAGAGTTAGCTCCTGTGTCCAGGCAGGTATCTGTGGAGCATGCCACGACGGAGCCTCCCCCCGACAGCTGCCACTCCCCGTGCGCGAGCATGGGAGGCGCCCCCTGATGCAGTGGGAGCAAGGAGGAGGGCCACTTCCACCAGAGACCAACCCAATCCACCCCCAGCTCCACCTCCACAGAAGCAGGCAGAGAGGCAGACCGGAGGGCAGAGGTCACACTGTCCTGCTGGGACAGGGACACCATCAGACGCTGTCGTAGATCTCCTCTCTAGCTGGTACACACCGACATACCATCCTCCAAACCGCAAGAGCCTTCTCACCTACGTCACCAGACCCTCCTGGGACATTGTCCGAATCACAGTACCAGGTGATAAAAGACAGGATCACCTGTTCTTTCTTTCACAACCCTCCAGACCCAGCTGAACCTGCTCCCACCCAGTCCAGGTCTGCTCCTCCACCTCAGGTTGATGTCACTGCCCTTCCAAGGCTTTCCACAGGCCCTCAACCTTACCAAGGCTACGGCTACAGGAGCTCCAAGCAGCACAGGCAGACCCTCCCATCCAGGCACAAGGTACATCGTACCTCACCAGTGCACCGACGCCAACAGATGCCCACCTACGCACAGATGCCACCCACGCCACAGATGCCAACCCATGCCTCACTCCTCACCTGCACACCAGACATCCCCACTTACACTCCTCCTTCTTCCACCCCACAGCCAAGCCCGGCCTCAAACATCTGTCATCGGTATTGTGGGCTGACACCCCATGTCCTGGGGAAAGGGGCTCTCAATCATCACACAGACTGAGCCAGCTCTCTGAGAGCTTCCTCCACACACCATCCCTTGTTGTCCTCTCGGGGCCAGGCACCCCAATGGGCGCCTCAGACCAGCACTCCAAGCAGCAGCCACCTCCACAGCACCTGGACCCTTCAACCCTGAGACTATGGTACGCTCAGAGTGATGAGAAGAGTGCCAGAGACTGGGTGGCTAGTCCTGTTGACTTTATCTTTGTTTGGGACACTTGGGTCATTTTGCTTTTTACACTTGTATTAATAAAGATTATCTTTGCTTCACAGACTTGCTTCATTTATTTTATTAAATAAATCTTGGTGGAAACTTTTAGAAATGTTTAAGCCTTTGCATGCTGTGGGATGGGTAGAATAGCTGTGGGCATGGGCAGGATACCTTTTGGGGTGGGTAATAGCTGTGGATGGGCAGGGATACTTTGGGATGGGTAATAGCTGTGGAGTGGCAGAGATAGGCTTTGAGATGGGTAATAGCTGTGGGATGGGCCAGGATACCTTTCGGATGGGTAATAGCTGTGGCGATGGGTTTAGGATACTGTTGGATGGGATAATAGCTGTGGGATGGGTTAGGATACCTTGTGGGATGGGTAATAGCTGTTGGGTGAGATAAACCTCCTGTGGCAAAGCATAGTCTGACTGTATGTCCACCCTCCCGAGTGCACACCTTTTGGCCCTTTATTATCAATAAAAAATGTAATCAAATTGATCCACAATTTCAACAAACACGAACTCTTTATTAAATCCCTGTTCATTATAGGGCAACTCAACATACATGGCACAATCTTATCTGTGTGATGAGAACAGGCTGAGGAAGCATCCATTAAGCATCTATCATCCTGTCTTGCCACTCCACTGCTCCAAGCTGGGAGTTGCACAGTGTCAGGAGGTTTTACGCTGCTTCTTCCCTTCACTTGAAGCTCTGTTGGGCCTTTGCACATCCACAGAGTCTATCAGGTTTCGCCCTTGCTCCATTCACCAGGCCCCATGTCCCCATTGCCTTGTTGGAGTCACGAGCCTGTTCTGGCAACCTGGTAGCGCGTGCGCATTGAAGATTGTGCAGGATGCAGCAAGCTTCCACGATTCCTCCTCACGGTCTAGTGGGCTGCTGCATGGTGTGAGAAGTACTCGGAACCTGTTGGCCAGGATGCCAAAGGACGATTCTCCACACACCCCTTGCCTGGGACAGCCTGTAGGTTTGAAGATCCTCTCTTCACGGAGTGAAGCATTGGAAGTGTACGTCTTCATGAGTAGGTTCTTGAGGGATGAAGGCATCATCCCCCATGATGAAGTAGGGCACATCTGTGTGTTGTCATCGATGTACATGAACTTGTAGTCAGATTGACCATGGCGAAGAGGATGCATGTGAAGAAGCCCCATGTAGTTAAATAAGTGGACCCTGAGTTGGCTGGAGCTTTGCAGGCCACGTGCTTGCCATCTATGGATCCAACGGTGGGGGGATCTTCCACTTCTGTACCACTGCTCGCCATTTTTCTTCCAGCTCTTCAGTGGAGGGGCACTGGAGGAGCTCCTCAAGCATTTCTCTCGATGATTGGGCCCTGCCACCACCTTCTATGACCACCAATGCGATGGTGTTGTGTGGTCACCCTCCAGCATATTGCATGCCGTCCTGTACGTGGGTCCCGCGAGGTCAGGTGCACAGAGTTAGTGCCACCTTGAATCCAGGGTCAGGCGTGGTGCCAAGAAGTTGGTGCTCTGCTGGTCAACCTGGGCTCTCAGCCGCTCCACAACTTCATCAACATGGCTGGCAGCTCCTCATGAAGTTCTGGAATGCACGAATTCGTTCCTCAGCTCCACCATCAGGCTTGTTATACAGTTCCCTACTCTTGCTCTTGGCGATCATCTTCGACCTCCAGACACTTCTTGCGCGCCGTCCTTTTCTCGCGTAGAACAGCGCGGAAAGAGCCTGTAGATGGCTTCGCGCTGTTGTAGAAAGATCGGTGGTGGTCAAAAGGGAGGTGTGCACGATCCAGGTGGAGTGACTGTATTCTGTGAAGACAAGAGCCAGAATGAAGTCTGAAGAGGGTCTGCACAGCAGGGCTGCTGGACTGAAAGTTGAGATCCATTGAATTCCTCCCCCTTTTTATAGGAATATAGGTTTTCCGCCAGTTGTCCTTTATCCTTCTAGGCATCCTGCAGACATTTCCTTAAATATTCCGAGCATATGTCCCCTATGACGAACGTTTTTTCCGTTTTAATGCTTCTATGCGAGCCTGCATCCGCCTTTTCATTCTTTCTCGTTCTTATGCTACTAACGCAGCGCATCTGTTTTCTTTTCCCACGTCGTTTTTGGTTTCTCCCTGTTTCCATTTTCCGCTGGAGCGGATTTGAGTTGCGCGGATGGCAGCGATTCCTAGCAATATAGTGGATACGTAACGGATGATGACGGACATCTAACCGGATGTTCCCCATATGCGTATTCGGATGGCCAGAACGGGAGCGTGGATAATTTTTCTGCCTCAAAAAGTTTTTGTTGCAGCCTCAAAACTTTTTGACGGATGAAATGTCAGTAGGACAGATTGCTGGACGGATAGAGAGAATTGAAAAAACGGACGGCAGTGATACAGAACGGAAGCATCGCGTTTAACAACGGATGGCAAGTGTTTCTCTCCGTTTATACATCCTCTTTCCATCCACTGTGCTGTTGACAGGGGCTTTACAAGAATGCTTTCAAAAATCTCCGTTTAAGTATATTTGTCCTGCTGAGTTGCTAAAAATGTGTTAATATGTGTTCATAATATGGTTCAGTGACAATATGTCCATTTCTGAAGATGTCTTTTTTTAATTTTATGTAATTATTTATTTTTGGGGCTTGCTCTTGAATTTTCCTTTGTGAAGGCAAAGTTATAAGCAACTAAAAAAAAATTCTGTGAACTTTTTCCAGATTTTGCCCATTTTTTCAAAATTGGATAGATTTTCTTTATTCCCCTTCTCACCAACATACTTCTCTCAGTTTTTGCCTATAATGACCAACACAACCAACTCTCTGAGACCAATAAGAAAGAAACATTGTAAACTACCCATGGAAGAAATGTAGTCCTAAAACATATTTCCAATATTTTTTGCAATTTTAATAAGATACAGATCCCTATCAGGTTTATTTTAAAAACATTGGAATTGGAGTTTTGAAAACAAAATTTATGAAAATGTTCCAACATTCTCAAGAGTTTTTAAAAAGTACAAATGCATTAAAATAATACAACAGTCATAAGTATAGGGTAATCTGTAAGTGAATACTTTGGAGATAAGTAAGAAAACTGAAACATTTACCACCATAAATTAATTTATACATAGAAACACAAACCTGCAATTTTGGCATTACCAACTAATGAACAAAATGAACATAGTTACAATAGCTCTTACAGAGAATTGACTGCTTCTTTATTTCCTCTGTTAATTGACTAAAAAGGATTTGCAAATGCTTGAATGGAAATCTTTGGCATCAATATTTTAATAAAGGACTGTAATAAGATGCTAATCATTTTATAATTTAAGTAGATAGATGTGAGCGATGATTTAGTGTTCAACTGGTGAATTCCCAGAAAGTGCTAATTAAATCCTGACCAACATAACCAAATTAAAGAACTATTCAAATGAACAGAAAAAAACAGTTCTTGATTTATTACCCCAAATAGGTTTTTTGTTATGTATTTGAAAACTGTTCTTTAATTTGGTTTTTTGTGGTCAGGATTTAATTAGCCACTTTCTGGGATCACCAGTTGAACACTAATCATCTGCTCACATCTATTCTACTTAATCTTAATAAAATTGATTAGATCTTATTACAGTCCTTATTAAATATGATGCCAAAGATTTCCATTCAGCATTTGCAAATCCTTTTAGTCAATTAACAGAGGATAAAAGCAAGTCAATTCTTGTTAAGAGCTATTGTAACTATGTTCATTTTGTTCATAATAGTTGGTATGCCAAATGGCATGGGTTTGTGTTTCTATGTATAAATAACTTTTATGGTGTAAATGTTTCAGTTTTCTTACTTATCTCCAAATGTATTCACTTTACAAGATTTACCCTATACTTATGACTGGTTTATTATTTTAATGCATTTGTACTTTTTAAAAACCTTTGAGAATGTTGTTGGAACATTTCATAATTTGTTTTTCCAACTCCAATTCCAATTTTTTAAAATAAACCTGATAGGGATCTGTATTCTATTAAATTGCAACCAAAAAATATGGAATTGTTTTAGGACTAATTTTTCCATGGGTAGTTTACAAGTTTCTTTTCTTATTGGTCTCAGAGGAGTTGGTTGTGTTGGTCATTTAAGCAAAACTGAAGAAGTATGTGGGTGAGAAGGGAAAAAGGAAAAATCTATCCTTCTTGAAAAACTGGGCAAATCCTGGAAAAAGTTCACAAGATTTTTTTTAGTTGCTTATAACTTTGCTTCACAAGGAAAATTCAAGAGCAAGCCCAAAAAAAATAAATAATTACATAAAATTAAATAAAGACATCTTTCCAGAAAATGGACATATTGTCACTGGAACACATATTTGAACAAACAGATAACACATTTTTAGCAAGCTCAGCAGGACAAATATACTTAAACGGTAGATTTTTGAAAGCATTCTTTGTAAAGCCTGTCACACAGCACCAGTGGATGGAAAGAGGATGTAAAACGGAGAGAAACACTTTGCCATCCGTTGGTTAACGCGATGCTCCGTTCTGTACTCACTGCGTCCGTTTTTTCATTCTCTCTATCCGTCCAGCATCTGTCTACTGACATTTCATCTCTCAAAAAGTTTTGAAGCTGCCACAAACATTTTTTGAGCAGAAATGTTCCAACGCGTCCGTTCTGCATCCGCTACGCATATGGCGGAACATCCGTTAGATGTGTCCGTCATCATCCGTTTTACGTATCCACTATATCTGCTAGGCATCCGTCGGCATCCGCGCAACTCAATCGCTTCCAGCGGAAAATGGACACAGGGAGAAAGCAAAACGGACGTGGAACAGATGCCGCTTAGTAGCGATGAACAGAGAAGAATTCGAAAGCGTATGCAGCTCGCATAGAAAGCATTTAAAACGGAAAAAAAACGTTCGCATAGAGGGACATATCTCGGATATTTAGGATGTCTGCAGGATAGCCTAGAGGATGCAAAAAGACACTGCAGCGGAAAACTATATTTCCTATTAAAAAGAGGGAGGAATTCACCTGGATCTCACTTTCAGTCCGCAGCCCTGCTGTGCAGGGAAAACCTTTTCTTTTCAGGCCTTTTCATTTTCTGGGGGCCTTTTTTCCTTGCTTTTCTTCACAGCTACAGTCATCTCCCACCCTGGATCGTCACACTCCCCTTTGACAGCCACCATCTTTCTACAACAGCGCGAAGCCATCTACAGGCTCTTTCCCCTGTTCTACGCGAAGAAAAGAGGCGGCCAAGAAGTGTCTTGGGTCGAAGATGGATCGCCAGAGAGCAGAGTAAAGGCGACTGTTATAACAAGCTGATTGGTGGGGCTGGGAACGAATTCGTGCATTCCAGAATTTCATGAGGATTGACCTCCAGCCATGTTTTGATGAAGTTGTGAGCGGCTGAGACCCAGTTACCAAGCACGAGCACCAACTTCTGGCCCAAGCCTGACCCTGGGCTCAAAGGTGGCACTAACTTCTGTGCCACCTGAACCTTCCGGGCCCACGTACAGGAGCATGCAATATGGCTGCTGACGAGGTTGCCACACAACACCATCGCATTGTGCGTCATAGAAGTGGATGCAGGCCTATCATCGAAGAATGCCTGGGAGGAGCTTCTCCAGTGCCCCCCACTGAAGAAGGCTGGAAGAAAAAATTGCAGAGCAGTGTATCAGAAGTGGAACTTCCCCCCCCCACCGTTTGGATCCATAGATGGCAAGCACGTGCCTGGCAAATGCTCCAGCCCAAACTCAGGGTCCACTTATTTCAAACTACAAGGGCTTTCTTCAGCATATCCTCTCGCCTATGGTCATGCTGACTACAAGTTCATGTACATCGATGACAACACAACAAGATGTGCCTACTTTCATCATGGGGGCATGATGCTTCTCCCTCAGAACCCTACCTCATGAAGACGTACCACTTCCAGAGCTTCACCCGTGAAGAAGAGGATCTTCAACTACAGGCTGTCCAGGCAAGGGGTGGTGGAGAACGTCTTTGGCATCTGGCCAACAGGTCCAGGTACTTTCTCACCACCATGCAGCATCGCCACAGGACCGTGAGGGGATCGTGGAAGCCTTGCGTGATCCTGCACAATCTCAATGCGCACCCCTTACCCAGGGTTGCCAGAACAGGCTCGTGGACCTCCAACAAGGCAATGGGACATTGGGGGCCTGGTGATGGGAGGCAAGGGCGAACCTGCATAGACTCATGTGGAGTGCAAGGCCCCAACAGAGGCGTCACGTGAGGGAAGAAGCAGCGCGAACACTCCTTGAAACACTGGTGCAACTCCCCGCTTGGAGCAGTGAGTTGCAAAGACAGGATGATAGATGCTTAAGGATGCTTCCTTCAGCCTGTCTCATCACACAGATAAGATTGTGCATGTATGTTGAGTGGCCCTATAATGAACAGGGCATTTAATAAAGACGTTGTGCTTTATGTTGAAATGTGTGGATACAATGATTACTTTTTATTGATAATAAAGGGCCAAGGTGTGCACCTGGAGGGTGGACCATACAGTCCCACTATGCTGCACAGGAGGTTTATCTATTCCCACAGGCTATTACCATCCCACAGGTATCCTAACCCATCCCCAACAGTATTACCCATCCAACAGTATCCTAACCATCCCACAAGCTATTACCCATCCCAAAGGCTATCCCTGCCCATCCCACAGTATACCATCTCAAAGCTATCTTTCTGCCCATCCACGCTATTACCCATCCCAAAGGTTTATCCCTGCCCATCCCACAGCTATTACCCTCCCCAAAGGTTATCCCTGCCCATCCCACCAGCTATTCTTACCCATCCCACAAGCATTGCAAAAGGCTTAAACCATTTCTAAAAGTTTTCCACCAAGATTTTATTTATAAAATAAATGAAAGCAAGTCTGTGAAGCAAAGATAATCTTTATTAATAACAAGCTGTAAAAGCAAAATGACCCAAGTTGTCCCAAGCAAAGATAGTCAACAGGTAGCCACCCAGTCTCTGGCACTCTTCTCAGTCACTCTGAGGCGTACCATAGTCTCAGGTTGAAGGGTCCAGGTGCTTGTGGAGGTGGCTGCCTGCTGGAGTGCTGGGTCTGAGGCGCCATTGGGGTGCCTGGCCCCGATGAGGACAAACAAGGATGGTGTGTGAGGAAGCTCTCAGGAGAGCTGGCTCAGTCCTGTGATGTGAGAGCCCCTTCCTCCAGAGACATGGGGTGTCAGCCCCAATACCGATGAACAGTGTTCTGAGGCCGGGCTTGGCTGTGGGGTGGAAGAAGGAGGAGTGTAGTGGGGATGTCTGGTGTGCAGGTGAGCGAGGTGAGGCATGGGTGGCAATCTGTGCGTGGGTGGCATCGTGGCCGTAGTGGCATCTGGTTGCGTCGTGACTGGTGGCGTACGATGTACCTGTGCCTGGACTGGGAAGGCTGCCTGTGCTGCGTGGAGCTCCTGGTAGCCGTAGCCTTGGTAGGTGAGGGCCTGTGGAAAGCCTTGAAGGGCAGTGACATCACCTGAGGTGGAGGAGCAGACCTGGACTGGGTGGGAGCAGGTTCAGCTGGGTTGGAGGGTTGTGAAGAAGACAGGTGATCCTGTCCTTTATCACCTGGTACTGTGATTCGGACATGTCCAGGAGGGTCTGGTTGACGTAGGTGAGGAAGGGCTTGCGGTTGGAGGATGGTATGTCGGTGGTGTACCAGCTGAGAGAGGAGATCTAGCAGCTTCTGATGGTGTCCCTGATCCCCAGCAGGACAGGTGTGACTCTGCCCCTCGCCGTCTGCCTCTCTGCCTGCTTTCTGTGGAGGTGGAGCTGGGGGTGGATGTGGGTTGGTCTCTGTGGAAGTGCCCTCTCCTTGCTCCCACTGCATCAGGGGGCCCTCCACATGCTCCGCCCACGGGAGTGCAGCTGTCGGGGGGAGGTCTCCGTCGTGGCCTGCTCCACAGATACCTGCCTGGACACAGGAGCTAACTCTTGGCCAGATAGGACTGGCTCTCAGCAGGCTGCCTAAGAGAGAGGGTTGTCAAGAGGGCTGCTCCTCGGTGGTGGATATCACCCTCCAAGAAGCTGCACTTTGCCATCAGGTTGGTCTCCGGTCGGTGAGCCTTGACCGCGGCTGGCCAGACTTCTTGAGGTGCAGCTTCCCGTACCAGGTTGTGCATGTTGCTTCCACCACCAAGAGAGGACTCCGAAGTGTAGCCCAGGCTCTCCGCCTTCTCTCTCCAAGCAGCCTGCTTCCTTTTGGTGTCTCGATAGAGCCTATGTCCCTCTCCGCCAAAGATACTCGTTCTCCCTCAGCCATTCCAGCACCTCATCCTCATGTTCCTCTTCGATGGAGTATTGCCTCCTCTCCCGTTCTCGTTCTCGCGTATGTCTCTTCCTCCTCTAGCAGGGCCATCTGGGCCCTCATCAGAGGGGCTTCGAGGTAGGGCTGCTCCACCACACCACCACCACCAGCAGCAGCAACAACAACAGTAGCAGCAAAGCAGGACCAACAGGACCAGGAGCATCAGCAGCACCAGCAGCACCAGGATTCAGCAGCAGCAGAGTAAGCACTGGCAGCACCAGCAAGGACCAGGAGCAACCAGCAGCACTAGCAGGACCAGGAGTACCAGGAGCACCAGCAGACCAGCGAGGCACCAGCAGGACCACGGAGCAGCACCAGCAGAGTAAGCACCAGCAGAAGCACCAGCACCAGGAGCAGCGCCAGCAGAGTAAACACCAGCAGAAGCACCAGCACCAGGAGCAGCGCCAGCAGAGTAAGCACTAACAGAAGCACCAGCACCAGGAGCAGCGCCAGCAGAAGCTCCAGCACCAGAAGAGTCA
This sequence comes from Laticauda laticaudata, assembly GCA_004320025.1. Lineage (NCBI taxonomy): Eukaryota > Metazoa > Chordata > Lepidosauria > Squamata > Elapidae > Laticauda > Laticauda laticaudata. The sequence continues at coordinate 38,191 of BHFT01059893.1, forward strand.
GCCCGAGCAGCAGAAGCCCCAGCAGAAGCAGAGTCGGGCCAGGGGATGGGATGGTGGCCCTGTCCTTCTTGCCAGGGTCTGGCAGCAGATGGCAGAGGCTTTCTCTTCTTCCCCATGGTTGTTGTCTGGCTGGCTGGCTGGCTAGCTGGAGCTGTGTTCTGGCAGCAGGTCTTTCCTCTGAAATGTGACCTGCTTGCGAGCTGCTTCCCTTTATATCCGCGGGCTGACACAGTGCATCCTCCCCGATGCGCAGTGATGCTTTGCATCCGCTAGGCATCCGCTGCTTCCGCTCTGCATCCGCTTCATCCGCCCGGCATCCGTTCTGGATCCATTCTTCCGCTGCGTATCCGCTGTTGCTGTGTTCCCCCGGTGATTCCATCCGCTTCCATCCGCTAGGCTTCCATGGAGCACCCGGCTTATAACATCCTGGCTACGTCCTCCCCCCGTCCGTTCCTTTCCGTTGTTGTCCGCTCTGTTTATGCAAATTGCGGAGGCACTTTTGTGAGGCGGATAACACGGATGGAACATTTTCTCGTCCGCTGTGTCCTTTTTACATACGTTTTGCATCTGTCGGCCTATGTGACAGGCCCTTAAACTCTTCAGGTTTTCCCATGGGAATACTTTAGAACTGAAAAAATCTGAATATGGATTGTCTCAAAGAGGAGACTATTCACTGGTGTTATGGAGAAGAATCTTCCAAATATTTTAGCTGCCTGAGGATGGGTTTCCAGCATACTTTCAAAAGCTTGGAAGATTAACTCCTGGTCCCAGTGTTTGATCCAGATTTTGTCCTTGGACACTTTCTTGGGACATATATGTTTGCCTTCATTTGTGCTGTAAGTATTCCACAATATATAAGCCTATGATATTATGAAGTTACTATTATGATAATAAATTGTGGTCGTTCATAAAGAGAGCCATCATGTGATTTTTACAATCTTTTTTTGTGGTATCATTAAGCAAATTCCCACAATCATAAAGCAAATACATTGCCATTTAAGCAAATTTAAGCAGTGTCAAGTGACAACATCATGAGAAAGGAGAAGAAAAAGAAGAAATTGGAGAAATTGCCATGACCATGAAGGAGGAACTGGAGATATGAAAGTAAGATCAAAGTTAGCCCCACTAGTGATAGGAGCACTAGGGCTGTGCCTCTAAGCTGGGGAGAGTGACTGTCAGGCGGAGCTCCATTCAAAATCCAGGAAAGAAATACTTAGACTCTTTAGTTAGAGAAAAGATATTCTTTACTGAAATGAATTGGTAGCAACCAAAGAATTTGAATCTTGAGAAATTAGTGCGCGCAATTCACATATAGAAAGTGTATGGATATGTTTCCCCCCCCAATAGTTCAAATGACATTTCCAATTAGAAGTTGTGGACATGATCATGTGGGGCATCTTCAGGTGATGCATAGGCCTCTGTCCATTGACCTTGGCATATTTTGATAAGGGGTTGCAGTTGCGCGAGAGAGAGAAGAAAGCTAAGCGAGAAATAGAAACCTAACTCTAGCTTATGCCTCCCCCCTCCCATTTATACAACAGACGAATGTAACACCTCCAGCTCACTTCCCCAACTTATTCCTATCTCCCCTCTTCCCCCCTCCCGTTACGTTATGGCAGTCGAAAAGATGCAAAGCAATAGCAGAAGATCTTGAAGGCTGACAGTGACTCCAACAGATCCCAGGATTGACATCAGAGCTCTCTGTCCAGAAGAGTGCAGTGCTAGGAACAGCTAAGATCCTCTAACTCCCAGTCCTCTGTGGAAGACCCGAGATTGAGGAAGATACAGACAATACTTAAGGTTGAGAAGGGAATATGTATATGTGTAGGTATGTCTATCTGTTTTAATTTAAATGCTTTCCAAATTTCTGTATTGGAGAAGATTCTTCCTGGACTGCAAAAATCAGCCAACCTTAAAGGAAATTGACTGTTTTTTGGAAAGACAGATTCTAAAGCTAAAGCTCAAATAATTTGCCCATCAAATGAAAAAAGAGAGCTCATTATAAAAGATTCTAATGTTAGAAAAAAGGAGAAAGGGATGGCAGAGGATGAGATGGTTAACAGTGACACTAACACAATGAATGCAAATTTGGGCAAACTTCAGGTGAGAATAGAGGACAGGGGGCCGGCATACTATGGCCAATGGGTTCACAAAGAATCAAATATGACTTAGTGACTGGTCAACAACAGCTGATTAAAATAACTGAATAAGCATGTAGGTGATAAGTGTTTGAATCAGTATTTCAAATGATTATTTTAATAGCTACATATTCAGAACTAACTCATTTCAGTTTCAATAGCTGAAAAAATAACAAAATTCTGCCTTGATTCATGATGGCAGGAAAGGAGAAATGAATAACAATAATGTCCAAACTGTGCTTTACAAATGTATTAATTGTGTCTCCCATAAATGGTTAAGTGTTTGTGAACATCCATACATAATGTATCTGGAAGCTTATTTGGAAAGTTGAATAGACAATATGCCTTTAACAGAAAAAAAAAATACTTTTCTGTTTTGCATGGGTATATTATTTCTCTTGTTGTTGAGAAGGTCAAATGGCTCCTCTGCCAATGCATTGTTCATATCCCATTTACTATATCTATTATATCAGATATAAGGAAAAACATATGTCTTTAATCTTTGCTTCTGTGGTAAAATATACTGGATTGCTAACAGGCTTCCCACATCCTTAAGAAACTGAAGGCGAGGAAATAATGGTATAAACATTTTGCTATCTTTCTTCTTCAAGAACCTTAAAGAGGAACAATGAACTGACTCAGGTGTTTTTCCTTTGGGTTAATAATATGACCTGCAAGTGTTAATAGCCTGAGGGTTTGCCTAAGGCTTCAGCTCTAGGAACTAGCAATTATCCTGACCCTCATCATTACCCCTTAAATGGGATCTTTGAATTGGAAAATGATTTTAGAATGTTGAGCTTCACTAATACATTAAGACTGGATTCTTCTGCTAGAATTTGGTATTGTATTATTTTGCTGAATGAAATGGTTTGGAAATATCTTAAATAGTAAATAAAAGAGATTAAAGGATTAGAAGTCAAATAAGAGATTAAAGGATTGGAGAAGTAGAGACCCTTGCTGTAAGAGGTTTCACTGGTAATTTCAATCATTAGCAGAATGTGTCAATGTCTTCATGGACCATCCTCATGGCAGCAAGGGAGTCCTTGTTATGAACACTCCTTAAGATCAGTTTACTAGTATGTCTGGGTATAAGTATCTGGATCTATACATTTCACTGTTGTCTGACACCTGGTTATTACTTTTGCTAATCACAATCTTGTGTTTTTATTGTGAGTCAACATTATGTTACTGTAATTTTATCTTATGTTTATATGTATTGCTGATAGGGTACTCTTTAAGTATAATTTATTCAAGAATATGTATTTAAATAAAGAGAATAACTTTTATATTAGTTAAGAAAGTAGTTAAGACAAATTATATAAAAATGCTTCACCTTCTGGATTGATACACTTATGATGTCCAAATTCTTACTGTACATTACACTTTCCTTAGGTAATAAAAGGTGAAATTGCAGTTTATATTAATGTTTTCCCCCAACTTACATTTCTAGGATGTTGCTTTAGCATCTGAAACCAACTTAAAACTATGACAAACCAATTCCATTGCTAAACTGGAAATAAAACAATGAAACGTTATTGCTACAAAACAAAACAACTATCCCTCAAGCCTACAAAAATGTGTTTAACTGAAATAACAAATAATCAAGACTAAGGGTGCAATGTAGACTAGCCTCCTTGTGGTGCACATCCCAAGAGGCTTATCCTGGGCAACGTGATTTTGTCATGGTAAGTATTCTACACATTCTAGCTGCTGGGTCTCAGAAGCAGGACATGAGTATTAAAATAAAAATAACAGTTCAGGTTATATTCTGTTATGCCGTACAAAAATAAATTAAAAAAGACTAAGAGGCTTTTAACCTTTTACTCATTATTATCAGTAATAGGATAAGTAGCTATTGTTTAGTATTACGCAAAATATTGTTTATTACCGGTAATGTTGTACGTGTTAGAATTAACATGAGGTAAGATTTGACAAGGATTCTCAAAAAGATATTATCTATTTATTTATACACATAAACCCTTATTACTGATGAATTTGAAATCTCTTCCAGTTTTCATTCTTTGCACAACAATTTATGCCTAAGCAGGTAATAATGCTTCCATTTTGATGAGAAGTCTGAATATTAATAAAAAATAATAATAATAATTTAAAAAATGACCAGAAAGAATCTCTCT
>BHFT01059894.1:0-33820 GCA_004320025.1 Laticauda laticaudata
GTTTTCCAACGGATGGCAAGGTTTTTTGTCCGTTTTACATCCTCTTTGCATCCGTTGGTGCAGTGTGACAGGGGCTTTAGTGTTCAACTGTTCAAAGTTTCAGCGGCACTGAAAAAAGTGACTTATATAATTTTTCACACTTATGACCGACCACTTGGGAACCATCTCATATTTATGATGGTCGCCGAGTGCCCTGGAATCACTTGATCCCTGTTTGCAATCTTCTGACAAACAAAGTCAATGAGGAAGCCAAATTCACTCAACAAACATATATCTTTTCTTTTATGTATACTGAGAGTATTTGCACCAAGACAAATTTCCTTGTGCATCCAAACACACTTGGCCAAGAAAGAATTCTATTCTATTCTACTGATTTAACAACTGTAGTGATTCACTTAACAACTGTGGCAAGAAAGGTCATAAAATGGGACAAAATTTACTTAACTGTTAAGTGAAATGTTAGGCTGAATTGTAGTTGTAAACCAAGGACTACCTGTATATAGATTTATTTAGGAGAGAAATACTGTAGAAGTAGTAACATTTATTCAGGAACTTACTAACGAAATTAACAAAGTATACACTATGGATCAAATGAATGAAGCGAAACACTAACCTAGCACAAAGTCTTTATAATAAAAATGTAACACAAGCTACTACGGTCATGTACATAAATAAACTGTATAAATATGTCTGAAACACCACAGCCTGCACGTCAGCTAAAACCAAATAACATAATTGCAGAGTCTGCATATTGAATCTGAAATGGAGAATAAATCAGAATTATTTATTACTGAATAATCAGAGCTGCTTATTCCTAGGGCCAATTACACCTTATAAATTACCCAAATTTTGTGAAGAGAAAGGTGTCAAACATGGCTGGTTGGATTCTTTCTCGTTAGTATCATTTTTAAAAAAATAAATCTTTGGGTTGTTGCGCTGTATTGTTTTTAATTTTCAGTGATCAGTCGATCCTGGAGTGTTTAAAGAATATTTTTTTCAAAAGAGGGGGCAGGGAAATCCATCTTCCAAGCCTTTCAGAGGAATTATATTCTTTCTTCTGTTATCTTAGCATGTGTATCAGTTTCAGAAGGGTGTAATGACTTCGTAGATAAGATCGTGGGCATGCAGAAATGATAAAATTGTTGTTTCAGGTAAGTAAGACAGACATCCAGCTGCCAGAATATCGTTTCCAGAGAAGTTGCATTATATTTAAGGTTACGGCTGGAAGAGCTGCATTCATAATAACTCCCTGCCTTCATTAGAAAGCTGAAAATGATGTTGTGGCATAACTCTGCCCTTTGGGGCAGACACATGAATTGTTTTGTTTTGTTTTTGGATGCATTTGGAAAAAAAAATGCCAGGACTTGCTTTGCCCTAGGCAGTATTGCTTACGTCACTTTTGGGTCTCCTTGTTAAAATTAGAATGCAGGTAGTCCTTGACTTACAATTGCAATTGAGTCTAAAATTTATGTTGCTAAGTGAGAAATTGATTGAGTTTTGCCCCATTTTATGACTTAGTTAGCTCAGCCTTCCATCTTTCTGTGGTCAATAAAATGAGGACCCAGATTGTTGTGGGGAAGAGGCTGACTCTGTAAACGCTTAGAGAGGGCTGGAAAGCATCTGGTGTATAAGTCTAAGTGCTGTTGCTGTGATGACCTATGGTGTGGCACAAAGGCAACACAGTCAGATAATCAGTAGCAGTCCCTTTATTAGCTCCAATTTTGCCCCCAATGTCCTGGTTATTTTCTGGCTAGAACAGCCTTTGGCTGCAGAGAATCAAGTCCAAAATGTGGTCAACAAAAACTGTAACTATAAGTCCAAACAAGGCAAAATGAGGTAGTTAATCTGGCAGGGCAAGAGAAGGAATTCCAGACATGAAGGCACAGCAATAACAACATGGTTGGGAAAACACCAGGAACAAAGATAACCAAAGTCAACACAAGATAAACTCATGTTGCTCTCTTCTCCATTCCTCTCTGTGTGCCCTAGGATGAAGAGGGGGTTGGCCTGGGTCTTCCCCTGAACCCCTCTCCCTTACTCTACCTCTCCCCTGCTCTGCCCAGCCAGACTTTGGCCTTCTCCATGGAGACACACTCCCACTCCCAGACAGCTGCTCGTCTTCCTCCTCAGATTCAGACTCGGACAGGGGCATGACATTGCTTTTGCTATTAGGAACCCTTGGGGTACAGTGGTTAGAATGGCAGGCAAACTGCCCACTGCCAGCCATTCAATTCTGCCATGCTCAAGGTTGACTTAGCCTTCCATCCTTCTGAGGTCGGTAAAATGAGGACTCAAATGGTTGGAGGCAATATACTGACTCTGTAAACCACTTAGAGAGGGCTGTAAAGCACTGTGAAGTGGTATATAAGTGCTATTCCTTCCTTCCCTGTCCTCCCTTCTTTCCTCCCTCCCTTCTCCCTTCCTTCCTTTCCAGTGGTTAGAATGGAGTAGTGCAAGCTAACTCTGCCCAGTGCCAGGAGTTTGAGCCTGACCAGCTCAAGGTTGACTCAGCCTTCCTTCTTTCTGAGGTGGGTAAAATGAGGACCCAGATTGTTGGGGGCAAGAAGCTGATTCTGTAAACTGCTTAGAGAGAGCTCTTAAGCACCGTGAAGCGGTATATAAGTCTAAGTGCTAGGTGCTGTTGCTAGTCACTGCAGTTCTTAAATTAGTAACACGGCTGTTAAGTGAATCTGGCTTCCCCATTGACTTTGTTCATTGGAGAGTCGCAAAAGGGGATCATGTCAGTAGTGGGAGTCAAACATTTTTATTACTAGTTCTGTGGGCGTGGCTTGGTGGGCATGGCCGGGGAAGGATACTGCAAAATCCCCATTCCCACCCCACCCCACTAACCTGCTTTCCAGCTCTGTTCTCCTGTGCAGGGCAATGAAAGGAGACCCAGCCAATCAGCTGGGACTTTGGAGGCAGAGAATTGATGGGGCAGGGCCAGTCAGAGGTGGGATTTTCTGGCTCTCTGAACTTTTCGCTACTGGTTCTCCAAAAACAGTCAGAACCAGCTGAATACCACCTCTGGATCATGTGGCCCTGAGACATTGTAACTGTCATAAATAGGAGTCAGTTGTCAAGCATCTGAATATAAATGACGTGACCATGGAGATACTGCAATGGTCGTAAGTATGGAAAAATGATCACCAGTCACTTTTTTTCAGTGCTATTGTAACTTCAAATGGTCACTAAATGAACTGTTATAAATTAAGGACAATCTGTATTCTGTTTAGCCATTACACAAGCCCTTGGATTTTATTTTTCCATGCAGCCCATCGGAAATGGGTGTGATGGTAATAGTGATAGTTCCCATGCCTAAATTATTTAGTTACAATTATGGCTGCCCATCTCAACCAGCATGGCTCTGGGTGGCTCACAACTAATTGAGGTTATTTGTATCTCGCAAGTGATTCCATGCAGTCCACTGCTGGCTCTTTAGAATAAATAAACAAATGAATGTTTTGAAACTATGATCGACACTTCCTCAAAAATGATGCAAAGTGAAGTGTAGACAGAATCACCCAATCATAAAAATATTCCAATGAAATCACCTCCCTCGTGCTAATTCCAATCGCGTGCCAAGCAGTGGTGGGATTCAGCCAGTGGTGGGATTCAAATAATTCAACAACTGGTTCTCTGCCCTAATGACTTCTTCCAACAACCAATTCACCAAATGCCTTAGAAAGTTTAACAACCAGTTCTCTTGAACTGGTGTGAACTGGCTGAATCCCACCACTGGATTCAGCCAGTTGCACCACTTTGGGAGAACTGGTTGTTAACTTTCTGAGCCGTTTGGTGAACTGGTTGTTAGAAAAAATCATTAGGGCAGAGAACTGGTTGTTAAATTACTTGAATCCCACCACTGGTGCCAAGCAATGTTTTTTCAGAGTTGACAACTTTAAAAATATGTAGACATCAACTCCCAGAATCCCCCAGCCAGCATGCTGGGAGTTGATGTCCACATCTTTAAAGTTGTCAATTCTGAAAAACACTGGTTGTAAAGGAACGAGAACTGATCTTGGGAAAGGAGGGAACAAATTGTTATAAAAGGAGAAGAGATGACACAGCCCTGAAAATCAGGAAGCAGGTTTAATACAATGTGAAAGAGAGGGAAACCAGAACAGAATTGATACCAACAAGCCAGGTTAAATAGGCAGGGCACGGATTCTAGGAATGAGCATTCTCCTTTTGTCCCATTTCTTGCTTAATAAAATCAAGGTGGCTTTGAGTTGCTTTCTCAAGCTTCCTCTTCCACATTGAGATCTTTTAATACAAAAACTGCACAGATATATCAATAGCAAATACTAGGGGTGGGTTTCAAAAATTTTAGCAAAGGGTTCTCTGGCCAGTTGCTGGGTGGGCGTGGCCATGGGGTGTGTGGCCTAATCATTCTCCTGCATCACTCCCCATGCTCTGAAGGCCCTCCGGAGGCTAGAAATGGGCCCATTTCCAGCCTTCCTGAACTTCCGGGAGGCCCATTTTCACCCTCCCTGAGCCTCCATGCACACCCTGCACTTACCTGCATCCAAAACAGGCTGTGTGGGGACTCCGGGGAGGGGAGGGGTAGGGTGGGCGGGGCCAGACAGGAGTGAAATTTGGGGGTTCTCCAAATGGCACAGAATCTTATCTAGGGGCTCTCCCAAACCACTGTGAACCCCCAGCAGCCCACCCCTGGCAAATACCAAATGTTGAACATGATGAACATCCCAGTCTGCATATCACCCAAAATGTAGTATCAGCTGTGCTGGTTGCATTTGTGGAGAAAGTCCATGCTTGAAAGAACTACAAAGCATCTTCAAGGTTCATGGGTATGGATTCAGTATCTGATTCTGGAAGAGGGGGATCAACCAGGAGGGCTGGTTAGCTGGCATCATGGATAAAAGCATTTCTGGTTGGTTGAAAGCCCAAATAGGAGAATTTACATTGTAGTGGTTTCTTAGAACTCTTCCTTTGAACAAAATGTTGTGACACCTGACCAGTAACTGAACTTTTTAATCGCTAGACTCTCGAGTGAACCATTTGGCAGTTATAAATAAGAGTCTAGAGTGAAACCTTTGGGAGTATAAAATCAGCTATCCTAAAGTCTAAAAGACAAGAAACAATGGATGGAAACTAATCAAGGAGAGAAGCAACATGGAATGAAGGAGAAACTTTCTAAAAATGAGGACAATTAACCAGTGGAACGACTAGACTCCCTAAGTTGTAGGTGCTCCATCACTGGAGGTTTTAAAAAATAGGACAGCCATCTGTCTGAATAGAATAGAATAGAATAGAATAGAATAGAATAGAATAGAATAGAATAGAATTCCTTATTGGCCAATTGAGTGATTGACACACAAGGAATTTGTCTTCGGTACAGAAGCTCTCAGTGTACATGAAGAAAAAATAAAATACATTCATCAAGAATCATAAGATACAATACTTAGTGATAGTTACTAATAAGGTTACAAATAAGCAATCAAATCATACTAGGAAACTAATGCAACAATATATAAATTGTAAAGATACAAGCAACATGGTTATAGTCATAAGTGGGAAGAGATAGGTAACAGGAAGGAGAGAAGAATAATAGTAATGCAGTCTTATGAAGTAGTTTGACAGTATTGTGGAAATTACTTGTTTAGCAGAGTGATGGCATTCGGGGAAAAAACTGTCCTTGTGTCTAGTTGTTCTGGTGTACAGTGCCAAATGGGATAGGGTCTCCTGCGTGAGCAGGGGGTTGGGTTGGAAGACCTCCTAGGTCCCTTCCAGTTCTATTCTGATTATAGCCATGTGCAGAGGGCAAAAGGCATACACGTTCACACTTGCATACACTGGAAGTAGATATGAAAACTTGGGATGACACACTGGAGAGTGAAAGTCTGACTTCCAAGGAGGTTTGTTTGATAATGTTTTGCCTCCACTTGCATTTTATTGCACACTTCTGTTTGCATGTAAAAAGAAAGCTAAAAAGATCCAATGACTGCCATGTACCTAATACAAAACCTGTTTGCAACTCAAAAAGTGAAGGCCAGGAAAACAGGGTTGATGCTGATGCTTTCCCTGAGCTGTACGAAGTTATCAGTGGATTAACCTTGAGGCAATCAAATTTAGAGATTTCTAAAGCAGCACCTGTTCCCTCAAAGCAAATAATATATACTTTGAGTCAATTACCACCGACAACAAGGATTTGTGCCTTTCTGAAGATGTCTCTTCCAATTTGGACAATTCCTGTCTAGTCACTGTCCAAACAATTCCCCCCCCCCCCTTATCNTCCCCCCCCCCCCATTATCAACTGTGGTCATCAAAAGCTATCAATATTAATTTGGGCAACACAAACACATACATACACATACACATAGAGAGAGAGAGAGAGAGAAAAGAACAAAATAAATAGTGAGGGGGGAGAGAGAAACAAAAGAGAAAGAGAAAAAAGAGAAAAAGAAATGAGAGAGAAATGAAAGAAAATGAAAGAGAAAAAGAGAGAAATGAAAGAGAAAACGAGAAAGAGAAACAAAATAAAGAGAGAGAGAGAGAGAGAGAAAAGAGAGGAAATTGTTTATTGTTGAATTGCTTTGGCCACTATATATTTACAAGAAGTGTGTTTCTCCTCCCTTTGCTATGTCTTTTAAATATTATCCCCTAAGATTGTGCAGCTTTATTTTCTGAATCCATGTGGTGATGAGAAACCTGTTTAAACATTTCAAACCAGAAGGCTGGGACAGATTTCACACTACAAAACTTGCCAGATGGAGGCTTAATTCCAACAAACAAATGGCAACCAACGATCTGTGGGTCTGTCAAGGATATTTGTCACAGTCCTCAAATTCATCAAAGAGGAGTTGAAAAGCAAGGCGCCCATTCCGATAAGAGCAAGGACAGGTGATGCCAGAAGGGCCCCATCACTGTCAATAGAAATGTAGGAATATCTCATGTTGTTGCGCATGACTACAAAATGGTCTTCCTTGCCTCCTCTTCTCCAGATACTCATGAAAGGTAGAATTGGAGACCTCTGTTTAATCTGATTTTAGGACTAGCCTCAACATTGAGCCATGGTGGCGCAGTGGTTAAGAATGTAGTACTGCAAGCTACTTCTGCTGACTGGCTGCAATTTGACACCAGGCTCAAGGGTTGACTCAGCTTTCCATTCTTCTTCTTTTTTAATTAAAAGTTTTATTTGGGTTTTCACAAAACATACAAGTACAAATAAAATATCTTGTGGTGTTGAATAAAATACCTGAATAAAATATCAAGTCAGTGTTGCATTGTTGTCTCTGCAGCTGCGTAGGAATTTGAGGTCACATAGTATTCCTGCTCTTTTAACTTCCAGCTTCTTGTAAGTTTTGGTTTGGTTGTTTATTTCCTCCTGTATATATATGTGTGTGTGTGTCTCTGTGTGTGTATGTAAATGTATATATGTATATATATGTATAACAATAGTAAATGAAATAATTATTCTATTCAAGTTCAGCTCGACCATTAATATTGATAGCAATCATTTACATTTCTATTTAGAACATTTCCATCTTCAGAAACATTTCATTACCCATTAATATCAGTTGTTATTCACTTTAATCACCTATATTTCATATTTTACTCATTACTATCTTTAAACAGAAAAAAATATTATTAACAGTAGTCAATAAAATTATTCTTCTTCTTGATTACAAAACCAAAATATCAAACAAACACAACACACAGAAGAAGAAATTCATCCTGTCAACTGATATTAGTTTCATTAAAAATCTTTCATGTTTCTTTATATACTTTTTTAAAAAAATCATTGAGAGCCTTCTTCTCTTATCCTCTTTGTTTCATTTAATTCCTAACAAATATTCCATTATATAACAATGCAAATGTTATCTGTCACTTTAATCATCTATCATATATTTCTAATATAACAATGCTATCTTATGTACCCTTGCAGAATCCTTTAAGTTAAATTTTTAACCATTGTCTCTGTGTCTTTTAAATAGGCTTATACCTTTAATTATTGTATGTTTTTCCTATTTCTCTATATTTTGTTTCTGTTCTTTATAACTTCTTTTCCTTTCTGTCTTCCCCCTCTTCTTCTCCCTCCCCTTTTTGTTCCCTTTTCTATCTGATTTTCCCTTCTGTGATCCTCCCTTCTGCTTCTTCCTAATGTAAACCTTGAACTGAGGCCCACAAACCTGGCAAAAGAATCCAAAGAGATGTAGTCTCCTTAACAGAAAATTAAGAATCATGTCTGGAGAATCCTCAAGGCTTGCAGAATAGAATACATTTAAAAACCAGATACAGACACTTTATTTAGTTTACTTTATTGCCATTGCACCTAGTACAACGAAATCAGGCATCATCTTCAGTGCACATCATGACCATGAAAGTAAACACAAACACACATCCTTTACCCTCCACACATTGAACCGAAAACCCCGACATCGCAACACTGCACTATACAGTAGAAGTCAACACAGTTATTGCCCTGGGATAGAAGCTGTTTTTCAGCCTATTTGCCCTTGTTTTTATTGTCCTGTACCATCTGCCAGATGGTAATAGTTCAAAATAAGAGTTTCCAGGATGAGATGGATCTTTGAGAATGTTTTGAACTTTCTACAGTGGGAGCTATAAAGCTCTTCCAAAGAAGGGAGAGGACAACCAATGATATTCTGGGCAGTGACGTTCACCCTCTGGAGTGCTTTTCTATCTGCCACTGTGCAATTGGCAAACCAGAAACAGGTGCAGTAAGTTAAGATACTCTCTATGGTGCAGTGGTAGAAGGTCACCAGCAGTTAGAGTGGACATTTTCAATCTAATAACTCCTACCACCACCTCTATACCAACAGGGACCCAATGAGAAGACAATGAGATGTCTAACCAACTAACCTGAGCTCTGCAAGATCCCCTCTGGGTTGTTCACCGAGACCGGAGGTTTATTTATTTATTTTTATTTTATTTATTTAGTTTAATTTGTCAAGCATGTATGAGAAAACAAGTATAAGTATGAACATCACAAATAAACATATAAGTATAAACTGGTGTAAGTATATACATAATAAATGAGTACGAATCAATGGGAACAGAAGGACAGGGACGGTAAGCACACTGGTGCGCTTATGCACTCTCCCTTACTGACCTCTTAGGAATGGAGTGAGATCCACGGTAGGCAGTTTAAGGTTAAGTTTTGGGGGTTTCTCAAGCTTTTGGACTCATGCTGGAGCCCATCCTTAGGGAATGTCTCTGTACTGGAATACATGCTTTGGGCTATGATTCTATGCGTCATATTTATGTGGTGCCTCCCTATTGGTTGACTGACGTGTTGATGGCTGGCTATTGGCTGTTGTTTCCTGTGCTACCAAGCACTCAGCTCTTACATATCTAATAAGCTGGTCGTAAATCAGCACTCCTGTTGACTGATAAGGGGCCTGTTTCCCAGGCTTCAATCACTTCCCTGGCTATCTTTGTACCTGCTCAGCCAACAATCTTAGTAGCTGCAAAACTGAATGTTTGTCCTTGTTCACATGTTTTTCTTCATTCGTAACTTGAGTTCTCTTTAACTGAACATTCTTTGTTTGGGGGACTGACACACTTTCTACCTTTAATGATGCGTGCATGTGGATATTACCTTGATGCTATCTGAAAAGGCTTGTCCTGAACCTAACAGCCGGATCTGGAGGCCTATTTATCATCCAGTGACAGCAGAAAACAGGTGAGGTGTCCATGTGCCAAGTTCTGCTTTTCAACTCCCACAGAGGTAAAGGATTAGTTTTGCAAAAACATGAATACATAAGCCTCCTCATTTCACATTCAGTGCTCAGCATAAAGCAGTGGGTGTGGAGGGGGGGGGAAAGATTTTTGTATTGGCTTATAACAGAAATAAAGAACTTCCATTTTAGATCAACCAACAGAATAAAAAAAAAGAGTCTTCAGTGAAATCTGGAGCCTACAAAGTAAAAATGAAACAAAATTGCTTGTGATAAAGTTGGTGACAAAGTCTCAGATTTGGAGGGGGGGGGGGGAAGAAAAACCTTTGAAGCCTCCTTTTCATGTGGCCACAGCACATATTTCCTATGAAATGCAGAAAATCAACCATGTTAGCCACAACTAAAATTGGAAAATACATACTAATTACAAATATAGACTTGGCTGTGGGTTTTGGTTTGGAATAACCATAGGTTTTGCCCTGGAAATTCTCATTTGCTGACTATGTTTTTCCTTTCTTTGAGTTCTTAGTCCTGTTCCACCCACTCCCAATATCTCCCAACCAGGAGAATTTCCACTTCTAACTTGCTCATTTAATCATTTTTTAAAAAAATAAGAGTTAAGAAATAGCACCACCTGTTGGCAATTAAAAGATTTATTGTGCTGTTCATGTCAATGCCATGATGTTCCATTAAGTTTACCATACAACCTCAAAGAAACCCTACTCCAAAAACAACATAAACGACAAGTTTATAGTAGATTTTTTCCTAATTTTTTTCCATGCTATTAAATTAAAAACAAACAAAAAATCCACCCTGGCCTTCTCTCATTATTTTAATTTGCTAATTTAGTGGCTGCAAAAATCCAGATAACCACCAGATGGGAGGAATGAGAAGCCAAAATTATATTTGCTGCCCTCTACTGGTCACGTTTACTTTTTGCAGCCTGAATGCAATGACCCTATTTAGAATACAAATCACACTTGACTTGGTCTTCAATTACTGCACTTGCTCTCAATGATTTTTAAGTGTCATCAGAAATTCTAAATAATAGTTCTGTAAAGTTAGTCCTCCCTGGGATACTTTATTATACTGAAAGAAAAAATGTACTTGTATTTATAAAAAAAATGAAGAAACAACAAAGTGGGTGAAAAGAAGGTGGTAAAAGCAGCTGCCAACATGCCAGCTGTAAAAGGTCCAGCTGTCCTCCAGCAATTTAGCCTCATCTTCTTACTAAATCTCTTTTAAAAAAAACAGAAAACACCAAATTGACTTGAAGTAGTTGTTTTGTTTTTATTTAAAGGGCAAATTTACATTTGCCTCTGCCAAAGAATTCTGTGCTAGTTAGGAAATAAATGTATGATTCCAAAGAGCTGTAAAAATATTTCTGAGATGGCCAGTCAATTAAAAAAAATGTTTTATTAGTCATGTGTTATTGATTAAATATGTGCAATGTTAGTGGGTGGGGGATTAATTACAATAAAACAATATTTTTAAGCATCATCTTAAGACAAACTGTTCCTTATTCTCTGTTATGGAGCAGCCATGCATACCCAAGGAAAATGACAAATAAAATAGCCATGTTGGTTAATGGCTATGAATTAATTAGCAAATTCTTACAGGATAATGGGATAACAGATTTAGAAGGGACCTTAGAGATCTCTTCCTGAAGCAGGAGATCCTAAACCATTTCAGTCAAATGACTGCCCAGTCTCTTCATAAAAGCTTCCAGTGATGGAGCACCCACAACTTCTAAAACAAGCTGTTCCACTGATTAATTGTTCTGTCAGGAAATTTCTCCTTTCTTCTAGGTTGGGTCTCTCCTTATCCTTATTAGACCAACTCAAAGGTTGAAATATAAAGTCCAACAGACCATCTGCAAAAAGTTAGAAGAGAGAGGGGAAGGAGAGGGGAAAAAGCAAAAGAAATAGAGGAAGCTGAACAGAAAGGAGGAAGAAGCATTCTGATCAGATCAGTTTATGAATTTCACCAGAGATAAGCTAAATTGGCTGGGGAAAAGGTGGCAAATTAACTGATCTAAAACAAAATTACAAAGGCCCAAGAAAAAAAAATTGGGTAAATTGCAAATGTGAAGCTGGATTTCTCCCAAAATGCAGACAATCATGGCAGTGCCATACTGGAAGATGTGGTTTATATTGATCACCAAAGCATTTGGTCCCTTTTAACACCCCCTGCTTATCTCACAACTGGAAGATGTGTGCCTCATACTCAGGTCATAAACATACAGAGAATATAACACCACATTGTTTATTATGTCATTCTTTGTACCTGTGCTTTTGGGGAACATTTCCAATATTGTACAAGCTGTCATTCACTGATCTTAATTTATTTCAGATGTTTCCAGCATTTTAAACAATCCTTTGTTGTTGTTGTTGTTGTTTTTTGCATGTCTCCATCATACAGACTTTATTTTCATGTCCAATAGGAAGCTGGAAGCAAATGAGCTTCCCCCAACACCAACCAAATCCCAGGTTTTTAGTGTAATTGTGAAGAAAGTTGTCTTACATTTTGTATGTGTGTGTGTGTGTGTGTGTGTGTGTTTCAGCCAGTCTTAGTTCCTGGCAACAGTCTGGACAAGTCCCTGAAGTTTTCTTGGCAAGATTTTAAAATGCCTCCTTCCAAAGGCTGAGAGAGAATGACTGGCTCAAGGTCACACAGCTGACTTCACGTTGTGGTAAGCTGCCCACCCCTTCTCCTAGAAGAATTAAATATTTTGAGAAATATTAAAAAGGCAGGATAAAATATTCCTCCTAGAAGAGGGGGAAAAATCCTAAGGGAGACATAAACTCAGAGCTCCAGCTCCCTGGCCCCAGCAGATATTTTGGTGCCCATTGAGAAAGACTGGGCCAGCCTATCTACAAAAGGTCTCAAGTCAACCTCAATATAGATCTTGGAGAGTCCCAGAAGGTGGAGGATGTTGGTTGGCTGCTAGTTGCTCCACAAGCTCATCATCTGCAAACAGGTAATTCATTTTCCTTCTTGGTGAAATGGCTCCAGCTAACCCTCATCAGCAGTCCCAGAGCAAGAGCTCTCTCCATTAAATAACTGCACCAGCAAAATTAAAGGAAAGCAATCACTGTTAATGAACCCCGAAGTGGAATCAATGAGCCAGCATCAAAGAGGCTCTGTGAAATTGTTGTTTGGGGCGGGGGGGGGAATGGATCTTCTGATTCAGTCTTCATGACATCCTTTCTGTGGTAGAGATGTCCCCATGCAGCTGCTCATCTGGCGGCCCCCAATTCTGCTCAGAGGTTTTTGCAAGCTTTCCCCTGCCTTCATTTGGTAGTTTGTGCTCCGGTGCAAGATCTTGGTTCCATGCTTTCCAGTGTGATGAGAAAGTGACAACCAGAATTTTTTTTGCATCATAAGAAGTTAAAGAATTTACAATCATGCTTCTTTTTCTCCTGGGTCGAAGGAGCCCCTGTAAATTTATTTCCTTCCTTCCTTCCTTCCTTCCTTCCTTCCTTCCTTCCTTCCTTCCTTCCTTCCTTCCTTCTCTCCCNTCCTTCCTTCCTTCCTTCCTTCCTTCCTTCCTTCCTTCCTTCCTTCCTTCCTTCCTTCCTTCTCTCCCTTCCTTCTCTCCTTCTTAGTTTCTCTCTCCCTTTCTTCAATAGCATCTCTCAATTTCCTTCCTTCCTTTTTTCCCTTCCTCCCTCTCTCCCTCCCATATAAACCACCATCCAGCACGAAGAATAAAATAAAAATCCACTTATAAAAGTGTAGCAGGTATGGTTTGTTTCCTTTATTCTTTCCAGGCCAGGTAGTTGGAAGATTCCAGGAGCAGATGTTGATCACAGAGTTGTGCGTGGGCACTGAAAACAATTCAGTGCAAATCCTTGGAGTCTTTCTGTCTTTTTCCCTCCCTTTGCTTTTTTTCTTGTATTGGCTCCTTGGCTGCAGCTTGGATAACTTTCTTCCTCTGTATCTTTTTTAATATCTCACAAATGTCCATCATGTAATTTTCTGGAAAGCTCCAACATCTTGCCTTAAAAATCATGGAGAAGATTGCTTTGGGTTTCCTTGGCATTCTTATCATGCCACATATGAATCCAGGTTTCAAATACTTTAGATGACATTGAAAAAAAATTGCAGGATGGACATGAGAGATTATTAAAAGAAGCCAGAGAGAAAGACAAGATCCACCATCTTGAACGCAAAAGTGCAGCCAGGAATTGAGAAACATTCCTAAACCAAAATTTAGCACTAGCTTGTGAGAAGTTGGCTGGAAACAATCCCATTCCACTAAGTTTAAGAAAGGATCTTAGAGCTTGCATCTAGAGTCCCACTGAATACTAAAGGATCAAACATACAAAGAATGGTTGCTGGAATTGGGAATGTCTAGTTTAATGAAAAGAAGAAGTAGAGGTGACATGATAACATTGTTCCAATATCTAACAACCTATTCTCCAAAGCACCTGAAGGCAGGACAAGAAGAAATGAATGGAAACTAATCAAGAACAGAAGCAACCTAGGACGATGGAGAAATTTCCTGACAGATCAATGAATCAGTGGAATAGCTTATCTTCAGAAGTTGTGGGTGCTCCAACCCTGGAAGCTTTTAAGAAAACTGGACTGCCATTTGTCTGAACTGGTGTAGGGTTGCCTGCTTGAGAAGGGGGTTAGACTAGAAGACTTTCAACTCTGTTATTCTGTTAATTTCATTTTACCTTTAAAACATGTTATCTTTTTAAGCAGAAACTGTGCTTATCCTTAAATAAATATGGTCAAAATCTGGGTGGTGGAAGGGGGTGAAATTCCATTTTGTTCCTGCTGTTGTGATGGCTCGCTAGGACGTATTTATTTTTATTTAGTTTAGTTTGTCAAGCATGTATGAGAAAACAATATGAACATAACATATAAACATATAAACTAGTATAAGTTAATAGATAATAAATTAGCACGAATAAATGGGAACAATAGGACAAGAATGGTAGGCATGCTGGTGCGTTTATGCACACCCCCTTACAGACCTCTTAGTAATGGAGTGAGGTCCACGGTAGGCAGTTAAGGTTAAAGTTTTAAAGGTTTAAGTTTCAGGTTAAAGTTTTTGTGGTTTGAGGATATAACAACAGAGTCAGGTAGTGAGTTCCAGGCACTAACCACTCTGTTGCTGAAGTCGTATTTTCTGCAATCAAGTTTGGAGCTGTTTACTTTGTGTATATATTTATTGTTTGCCTGTATGTTATTGTGGTTGAAGCTGATGTAGTCATTGACAGGTAGGACTTTGTGGCAGATGCTTTTGCGTCCTAAACTTAGATTAGACTGTAGGCGGCATAGTTCTAAGTTGTCCAGGTCCAAAATTTCAAGCCTGTGGCATAAGGTATTCTATTGCAAGCTGAGGAGAGGAGGACTCTTCTCGTGAAAAACCTCTGGACTCGTTCAATCATACTTAGGAGAGTTGAACAGTCCACAGATGTTCACAGCATTTCTCGATGCTGGATGAAGAACCACAATCAGTGGTCTGCTTGTTTCCTTTTCTTTATTTGAAAATACTGCAGAGCCCGTACAGAGGCAGGGGCAGGGTAAGAAATGTTCTTCTGCTATATTATTACGCAATGCAGTCTACACATGCAGACCCCCATAAAATGCAGCAGAAGTAATATCATGGTGCCTATGGAAACCAGTGTCTCCATGGTCACCTCTCTGCCAAGTGCCCAGATTCCTGCTCCACCTGACTTGAATTTTTGCTCGAGTTTTATATTGTGTGTTTTTTTAAAAAAAGGAAACAGGCTGCAGCAACCAGAATAGCATCCTCTAGCCTTGGCTGGGTCATCTTTTGAGGGCTGCTGTCCTTTACACATGGGAGAGAGGGCCAAGATCCACCAAAAGTTTGAGAGCTGCACTCCACATTGGTGTGGCTGAGTCTGGTGGAGTTTCTTTGGGTGTGTGTGTGTTTTTAAACAGAGATCATTCTGTTTTAAGAAAAAGGTCAAAGTTTTCCCCAAAGGAGGAGCAGGAAGAGATGGAGGAGAAAGAGGAGGAAGAGGAGGAAGAGATGGCGGAGGAGCAAGAGGAGCAAGAGAAGGAGGAAGAGGAGGCAGAGCAAGAGGAGATGAAGAAGAAGGAGGACAAGGAAGAAGAAAGAAGACAACTTGGTGACTTTCCCATCCCAGCTCTGCTTTGATCTCTAAGATAGTGGGATGCCTCACTGAGATAGAAAAACTAATATGGAGGATAGCTTCAGTCAAATACTTGTTTGGAAGTAAGCCAAGATGCCCCAAAGAAGATAACTAAAAGAAGGCATAGTTGAGCTGGTTGAAAGACTCCTTTAATCGCTGGGGGCCAACTTACTAGTCCACTCCAAGAAGTGACTTTTGGTTGGTCGCACCATCACACCTATGCATCCACATCTGATAGGGCATGCATTCTGCACATAGACAAGTCAATTCCCAGGCAGTGAAAGCATCTCCAATGTGTTGAGGAATCAGATGATGACACATTAACAGCCTGAAAGTCTCTTGCTCACCCTTCAGGGTTGCCTATCTATCTCTGAAGCCTTATGAAGTCTCCAAGTATCAAGCTACAGTTGTTAAGTGAATTTTGCCTGGTTTTACAACTTGTTTTGACACAGCTGTTAAGTGAATACTGCAATCATTACGTTAGCAACACAATTGTTAAAGTAAAGCTGGCTTCCCCATGGACTTGGCTTGTGAGAAGTTCACAAAAGGGGAACACATGTCCCTTGGTTCATAATTACATGCCCATTGCCAAGAGTCTGGAGGTTTTTTTAAAAAAATATATATTTTTATTGTTTACAACTATAAATATCAAACACAGTGCGACCATTCTGGCATCATTCTGCCATACATTACAGACTCCTCACATCCAGGCCATAAACAGCTTCAAGTCCCACACTCGGAACGACACTATAGGGCACTGCACACCAGAACAACTAGACACAAGGACAGTTTTTCCTCCAAACGCCATCACTCTGCTAAACAAATAATTCCCTCAACACTGTCCAACTATTTACAAAGTCTGCACTACTATTACTATTAATCTTCTCATCACTCCTTATCACCATCCCCTCCCACTGTGACTGTATGACTGTAACTTTGTTGCTTGTATCCTTATGATTTATATTGACTGTTTCCTAGTATGATTCGACTGCTTATTGTACCCTATGACTACTATTAAGTGTTGTACCTTATGATTTTTGACTCTTGATGAATGTATCTTTTCTTTTATGTCCACTGAAAGCATTTGCACTAAGACAAATTCCTTGTATGTCCAATCACACTTGGCCAATAAAGAATTCTAATCTAATCTAATACAAATATATTACTAAGCCATTAACATTCATATAATTAATACAATATTCATAATCCAGGTCTATTTGTCCTAGATTGTTCCAACCTTCCCCTCTCTTCTGCAACCATTGATAAAACTTATTCCAAGTATCCTAATATTCTGATTCCCCTTTATTTTTCAATTCTAGAGTTAGCCTATCCAGTTCTGCACAAGACAGTATTTTTCTTATTATCCCTCTTTCTAGTGGTGTATTTTCATTCTTCCTATCCCGTGCATAGACCATTCTCGCCGCGATCAGTATGTCTATTATTAAATATGTTGTGCCTTTGCTGTGACCTTCTGTCATTATTCCTAATCTGAGGTTTGATCACATGACCACAGGGATGCTACGATGGTCATATGTGTGAAGAATGGTTGTAACAGTCACTTTTTTCCCCCCAGTATCCTTGTAGCTTCGAACGATCATTAAATGAAGGATTACCTATATAGCAAAAGCGATTGGAACCCTCTTCAAGCTGAATCCTCTAATGCAGTGGTCCCCAACCTTTTTTGTACCAGGACCAATTTCACACAGAAACACTTTTTCAAGGACCGGCAAAATCAATTCTTCCCCAAGAGTAAAGGACTTCTTTACTATTTCTTTACTAAAAACATATTTTCATATGTATTTTAATCATAATTATTCATTCCTTGTGGCCCGGTACAAAATGATCCACGGACCAGTACCGGTCCAGGGCCCAGTGGTTGGGGACCCCTGCTCTAATGTACAGCAGCCACGGAGGAAAGCAAGCAAGAAATAAAAACTTTAATTCAGGGAGGATGTAGGAAAAGATGCAGATGACTGAAGCCATTGGGAATGGCCCAGATGGGAGAAGGGATCAGACATAACCTACATGACATACGGGCAGGAAACAGAATCCAGGTTATTGGGAAACAGACTTTGATCTCCTTCGATTTCTCCCTGCATGTAGCAGGATGTTTTCCAGCCTTGAGATGGAAGTCTGGAAAGCCTTCTGCGGAGGTCCTGTATTTTCATAAAAATGATTCATGGGGCCCTCAAATACACAAATATATAAAGCAAACACACAGGTGGCCAGGCTGTGAATATCCTTTCCAGAATAGCTACTGAGAATTTCTCCTGTTTTCCCCTTGCAGCTGTTTTGTTTCCCCAGACCCAAGGGTTCCTCTAGGACTGTTGCGAGTGCTTTCATTGCTGTTGTTTGGACTGGCATTTGCTGTGTGTTCTGGTACCCCCAGGACTCAGGGTTGGCAGATGCTGCTTCACGTTTCCCAGCTGTGCTCTTTGCTTTCCAAGACCCATAAGCGCACTCAGCGTGGATTGGTGATGTCATGGAATCACACACCGAGAACGCTTTGGGGGAATAATTACTTAGCATGAAACTTATTCCCTAGATCATAGAACATAGAATAATAGAGTTGGAAGGGATCCTAACCCTAACCCTATCATCGATATATTGCCTTTCTCATTAAAGTTTGGAGCAAAATTACTCAACAGAAGTTTTTAGTTGGTTAATAATACCCGTGAATGTATTTAGCTAGGTTTAAATGTTTTAATTCATTTGCATAATAATAAATAACGCAGTCTGGATTGGAATCGCTATATAGGAGAAGAGGGGAGAAAGTCTAATTTTTACTTTAGCCCCTTTCTTTAAAAGCAAATTCAGATTTTACAGAATAACAGAATGGGAAAGGACCTTGGAAGTCTGTTTAATACAATAAATCAGTAATATTCAGTCAACAACCAGAAAAATCAAAAAGAGCAACACAAAACCAGAGAAAAGCAAACAAATATACTAACAGCTAAATTAAAAAAATAAAAATAAAATGAAAATAACAGAGTTGGTACTCTAGATGGAGCACTCATAACTTCTGAAGGCAAGCTGTTCCATTGGTTGATTTTTCTCACTGTTAGGAAGTTTCTCCCAAGTTAGTTTCCATCCATTGTTTCTTATCTTGCCTTTCAGTGCTTTGGATAATAGTTTAACATCCTCCCCCTCCTTTGTAGGAGCCCCTCAAATATTGGAACACTGCTATCATGCCCCACCCCCAGTCCTTCTTTTCATCAGACTAGACATACCTAATTCCGGTAACCGTTCTTCATATGTTTGAGCTTCCAATGTTTCTTAACCTTGCCAAGTTGAAGGGGTGTGGACTTCAAGTCCCAGAATTCCCCAATCATCACAGCCAAGCTGGTTGAGCAATTCTGGAAGTCTATACTTTTTCAAATTGCCAAGGTTGAGAAACACTCTAACACTCTGATCTAAGGCTTGTTAAGCTCTCACTCAAAAGGCTGTAGCATTCGTAAATGCTGTTTGCTGAAGGGACAGATCCATTATCCTAGCAGTAAAATTCTGGCCAAGTGCCCAAATGACAAATACTATACACAAAATGCTAGAAGCTCCATGCAAACATTTCTTAAAAAAATAATAATACTGGTTTGTGATGTATGCTGAAAGGGTTTTTGCTTAGCCACAACCATCTTTAGGCTTAACTTGATATATGTCAGCTGTGTTCCGTGCCATCTGTGTCAGGTACTGATATAAGATGTAAGCACAGGCTAATCCAGAGTACAGATTCAAATTGTGTTTGGGGAAAGAAAATCTAATCTCCCCTCCAGTTTGTACTTGGTTCAAAAAACAAAAAACCCCACACCCCACTAGCATAGGTGTCAGCTAAAAAAAATACTTTTCTTTGGTCTTTTTAATTGCCAGCAAAAGGGAGTTGGGGAAAGTAGTGCATTCCTGAAATGCTTCAGATAATTGCGAGGTAGCCCAAAGCTGTGGGCAGGCAAGCAAGAATATCACTGGAGAGCATGATTGATGACTCTTGACTATGGATGTGTCCCATCCCCATATATTGGGGAATATACATCCAGGGGGTGGGGGGAAGACCAGGGTCAAGGGGGAAATGAATGATTTATTTTAGTGTTGACTGCACCCAGCTAATGCCAACATGGCCACTCCTAATAAATCAATTTTTTTACTCTGAGAGATGCGGCTAGAGACTTATGATTTGAATGGGGTTGGATTTGTTGGAGCCCTGACAATAGGGTTATTAAAAGCACACACACACACACACACACACAATGAGTTTAAGACTTACTTTCATGTGCCTTGATAAGACCACACTTGGAATATTGCATCCAGTTTTGGCCGTCATGATATTAAAAAAGATGTTGAGAAATCATGAGAAAGAGTGCAGAGAAGAGGAGCCAAGGTGATTAAGGAACTGGAGGCTAAAACACATGAAGAGCAGTTGCAGTAATTGGGCATGTCTAGTTTAATGAAAAGAAGAACTAGGGGTGACATGATAGCAGTCTTCCAATATTTGAGAGGCTGCCACAAAGAAGAATGGACAACCTATCCTGCAAAGCACCAGAAGGCAGGACAAGTAGCAATGGATGGAAACTAATCAAGAAGAGAAGCAATCTAGAACCAAGGAGAAATTTCCTGATAGTTAGAACAATTAATCAGTGGAACAACTTGCTTCTAGAAGTGTTCCAACTGGAAATTTTTAAGAAGAGATTGGGCAATCATTTGTCTGAAATTGTCTCCTAATTACTACAGGTTGGACAAGAAGACTCCAAGGTCCTTTCCAATTCTGTTATTTTTATTTAATTTAGCTGTCAGTATATTTTTGCATTTGCTTGTTTTGCTCTGGTTTTTCTTGCTCTTTTAGATTTTGCTGGCCATTGACTGAATAAATATTACTGATTGATTGAATTAAACAAACAAACATCGTTCCATGCAATAATACACATCCATATAATTTGATCTACTTTTATAGTCATTTGTCAGTCTTCACCTCAATGTTACAGCACACCATTATAAATTCTGATGCAAAATTTTGCCACCTGATGAAAGATTTTGGGGTTTCTGTCTGTTAGCTGATAATTTAGAAAAAAAAAATCCATCTGAATGCCCAGGGAAAATTTTTAATTAAAGGAAGCAGCAGCAGTTGAAACAGTCTGCAGTCTATGAACTGCAAAGCCAGCACCTGTTTCTATCCTGATAAACATCAAATAATTAGGTCTCTCACCATGCCCGAAAACTTCTGATGGTGCCTTATTAATTGCTTGGTCTTCTTCAGTAAAAACTGATGGGAACAGGGCACCAAACTTTCTCTATGGTACACTACAGAATTTGCCCCCAAGTGACGTAATGGTGGCTTGGCCTTCAATTGCTTGTGAAACTAGAAAACTCTCCATTCTAACTGTTAATTAAAGGTGCATTTTTGGCTCATGTAATAAATAACAGTTAAAGAAGTTATGAGTAGCATGGGCAGGTCTGGAAAACATATGAAGTCATACATTTTATTATGTTAATTTATTATATGACTCTTCTTTTATTAATTTTATTGTTTTTATATGAGTTTTTAAAAAGGGATGCAGTGGCTCAGTGGCTAAGACGCTGAGCTTGTGGATCAGTTCAGCGGTTCAATCCCTCGTGCTGCATAACGGAGTGAGCTCCTGTTACTTGTCCAAACTTCTGCCAACTGAGTAGTTCAAAAGCATGTAAAAAATGCAAGTAGAAAAATAGGAACCCCTTTGGTGGGAAGGTCATAGTGTTCTGTGCATCTTTGGCATTTAGTCCTGCCAGCCACATGACCACAGAGACATCTTCAGACAGCACTGGCTCTTCGGCTTTGTAACGGAGATGAGCAGCACCCCCTAGAGCCAGGAACAACTGGCATGTATTATGTGCTTTACCTTTATGAGGTTTTATATTCTGTAAGCTGCCTTCAGTTGCCATGGGTGAATAGGTGGCAATATAAATTCCACAAACAAACAAACACAAATGTGATCTACAAACAACAGTGACTGTTTCTTACATCATTACAGTATGAACTAAGAGCCCAACTCAGCCATTGTCTCTCTGGCCCAGAGACTCACTTCCCACCCTAGTTCAAGAGAGAGTCCCTTGTTGTTGGGAATTCACAACAAGGTCGTACCTTATCTATAGCTCATTTAGAAAGTAAGGAGATAACACTGGTGCCATTAGGTAGGTAGCAGAAAAAAATATTCTACCCAAATGTTATTTATTTCTTGAAATGATTTGGAAATGTCCATATTTTGAAAAGCCAAATACAAATGGATTATGGTGCGGTAAATATATAAACGTATGTGTATGTTTGTATGTGTGTTTGTGCCTTCAAATCAATTGTTTCTTGTTTACTCCTGGCAATTATCTGGAGTAGATCCTGCAGTTTTCTTGGGAAGGTTTTTCAGAAGTGCTTTTCCATTGCCTTCATCTTCCTAAGGCTGAGAGAGAAGGACTGGCCCAGGATCACCCAGTTGGCAACTGGAACTCCCGATCTCCCAGTTTCTAGCTTGGTACCTTAACCACTGCACCAAACTGGTTCTCTTCCATATAATGTATGTTACCTGTTGCATGTAGTGGCATAGCTCACAAAATTGTCTGCTATAACATCTTGCCTGTCAATGCCTTCTTCAGCTTCAACTACAATAACACATGGGCAAACAACTGATACAAACTCAAGGTAAACCGCTCCAAACTCAATTGCAGAAAAAATGACTTCAGGAACAGAGTGGTCAACACCTGGAAATCACCCTACCTGACTGCATTGTTACAGCATCAACTCCTCACAACTTCCACCTCAAACTGTCTACTGTGGACCTCACCCCATTCCTAAGAGGTCCTTAAAGGGGCCGTGCATAAGCGCACCAGCCTGCCTACCGTCCCTGTCTTACTGTCCCCATTTATCTGTATTTACTCCCTTTGTTCTTGCTTATGTTCATACCTATACTTGTTATCTTGTGCATGTTTAACAAAATGAAAATGAAAATAAAATATTGCATGCAGAAATAATTATGCAAATGAGTGGAGGATGAACATAATATGTCCAAAATAGAATCGATCAGAAATATTGAAAGGTATACAGGTAGCTCTTGATGTACAACAGTTTGTTTAGTGACTGTTTGCAGTTCTAACGGCACTGAACAAAGTGAGTTAGGACCATTTGTCACATTTCTGATCAAAAAAGTCAGGTGCTTAGCAACCGACTCATATTTATGATGGTTGCAATCACGGGATCCCCTCTTGTGACCTTCTGACAAACCAAATCATTGGGGAAGCCAGATTTCACTGAAGAACCATGTTTCTAAGGGAACCGCAGCAATCCGCTTAACAACAGTGGCAAGAAAGGTCATAAAATGGGGCAAAGCTCCCTTAGCAACTGCCTCACTTAGCCACAGAGGTGGGCTCAATTGTTGATGTAAGTCAAGGACTACCTGGATGGAGCTTGTCCCAAAGTGGATGCTTATCGCAGACTCAGAAAACCAGTTTCCAGACTTGATGTTTTAAACCCCGAGAGATAATCCGGATCTCTGTATTTTGCAACACCTGTAATGACTTTGCTTTGGGGACCAACTTTTTCCCCCCCGTCCACCTGTGACCTTCCTCCCATCACCCTTAGCCGATCTGTTGTCCATTGAAATAGTATTCAGCATTGGTGATTATTATTATTCCTCCTATTTGTTGAATTAAATTACTTCAATTTTTGGTTCTTTCGGAGAAGAAATTAACACGTCGTACAGCTAGCTGACTGAGTCAATTTCTCCAGCACCTGTGCAATCGAGGCCCCAGTGGGGACAATATCAGACCTAGAACACCATTCGCCAAAAGCCTTCCAGGTTGCATCTTAGATGCATTGGTGGAGGGTCTCCTGGAGGCCTGGATAGTTCTTATTGCTCTGGAGGAATAATTGCCCTGGATCAGATATCCTCGCTCAATCTCCAGTGGCCAACTGAAGTCACTGGGGCTCTGGGTGCAATACTGGCCCCTGGCTGAGCGACACTCTGTCCTCCAGTATCCTCCAAGGTCATTTTCTGACGTTCCCAAGGAACCACTTCAAATGAAGGAAAATGAGTGCTGTCTGCCAATGATCTTCTCTAACTTACCCTCCCCAAAATGCCAAGTAACTCAGCGATGGCCGAGAGCTTGTTCTATTTAACCGCTGTGATGATTTGGCCAAAGAATGTGTCGGAAAGGATGGGCTGAGCCATCACACCTAACAGAATAACAGAGCTGGAAGGGACCTTGGAGGTCTTCTAGTTGAATCCCCTGCTCAGGAAGGAGACTCCATACCAGGGAGTCAGCAACCTGTGGCTCTGGAACCACATGTGGCTCTTTCATCCCTCTGCTGAGGCGCCCTGTTGCCGGTCAGCACCACAATTCTGAGAGGAGCTTCTGGTTTGAGGTGGGGAGGGAACTTGCACAATTGCACTAGGAGACTCTATGGCAAGGGCCGGGTTTTCTGGTCCATTGCACAATTGATAGGCCTTTTGGTTAGGACAGGTAGAGGGAAAAAGGATGCGGTGCTAGGAGGAGACTCTATGGTGGGGGAACCGGACTTCCAGTCAGCTCCAGAATTGAATGTGGAGCTTCCAGTTAGGACTTTTATGGCTCCCTGTAGTTTTTTGCTGTGGGAAATGGGTCCAAGGGGATCTTTAAGTGTTTTAAGTTGCCGACCCCTGCCCTATACCACTCTGGGCAAAAGGCTGTCCAATCTCTTATTTAAAATCTCCAGTGATGGAGCACGCACAATTTCTGAAAGCAAGCCTTTCCACTGATTTATTGTTCTCATTGTCAGAGTTTCTTCTTAGTTCTAGGTTGCTTCTCTCCTTGGTTAGTTTCCATCCGTTGCTTCTTGTCCTGACTTCAGGTGCTTTGGAGAATGAGTTTCACCCCCTCTTTTTTGTGGCAGCTCCTTGTTCTCTCCATCCACTGCTACAAAAATGCAGGTCTGTATGACAGGGTTGTTGTCTTCAATTTTTGTGTTTTGCTTCAGTTTCCCAGTTTAAATCTGGCCTGTTTTTTTTTGTCTGTGGCATCACAGAAAAATAACAACAACAACAACAACAAAAGCTTAGTCCCAAACTGGAAATGTTTTACTGAATACAATACTAGGCTAATTGCAACGGTGGGAATACTGTGAAACTGATGCATAGGAGAACAGTGCTCTCCCCATAGAGGCATTGAATACAAAGTGTACCGCATTGCCATTTTCCACTGGAAATGCATTTGGTCCTGTGCCTTTGGAGTGATTGCCATTGATGGCTCACTCACCACCCCCACCCAAATTGTACTCAAAGCAGGATAATAAATAAATGAAGATTTTTTAAAAAAAAAACCCAGGATTGATATAAAACAGAATAAAACTGCAAGATTAGGAAATAGGTAGACCTCAACATAGGACTATTAACTCTGGTGCTGGAGAAGACTCCTGCTGGTCATTTACATTCTTTTTGTGAGTCATTGAGGCCACTTGGAGGTTTATCTATGTCCTCAGGGTCACTGAGTGGTGCTCCTGGTTCCAGAAGACTGCAGTTTTTTTCCCCCTCTGGAAATCCTTTCCCACCCCATTCAAAGAGTGTCCATCCCAAATTGTCTGTGGAGATTCTCAGTCATCCAGGTCATGGTTGCTCCAAAAATGCTTTTTCAGGAGGCAATTGGACATTTTTGTTTTTCTTTGAAGACGTTTCGCATCTAATCCAAGAAGCTTCTTCAGCATAGTGAAGAATGGAAGGATTTACACTCCTTGCAGACAGCTGGTCATTTGCATCCTTTTAGAGGGTCACTGAAGATTTGGAAATTTATGTGTGTCCTCAGGGTTACCTGAGTAGTTCAAATGGTTCTTGTAGTCTGCCATTTTCCAGAGAATGGGCAGGTTCCATTACGGTCATAACTTGAGGATTACCAATAATAAATTGGCCAGCCATGCCTAGAGATGCTCCTTATGGGGAACCTGGCCCATATGGGCTTTATTTCTCATCACTACTTTTTTCTTGACTAAAAGAAGCTTTTGCCCAGCCATTTCTAACCCTATCCCAGAGCTAAGAAAAGATTGGATAACCATTTGTCTGAAATGGTTTAGGCCAGCGGTCCCCAATCTTGGCAACTTTAAGACTTGTGGACTTCAGCTCCCAGAATTAGAATTCTGGGAGTTGAAGTCCACAAGTCTTAAAGTTGCTAAGTTTGGAGACCTCTGGTTTAAGGTCTCCTGCTTGAGCAGGGAGTGGACTAGAAGACCTCCAAGGTCTCTTCCAACTCTGTTATTCTGGTAATGCAGTAATGCAGGTGATGTTCTCAGCAAGATTTCTTAAGATTTTACATTTATAGGTTTAACATCGAGGATTTGCTCTTCAATTTTAAACCTATAAACCCTCAGCCTTCAACTCTCTCCTGACTAGGAGAAAATGACAGAAAAGTCATGTTTTATGTCTGTCAATGCGAGTAGCAGAAGAAAAGAGGAAGGAGAGACAAAACTTGACCAAAAGGAGCTGCAAAATGGCCCTCTGCCATCCATCTCTCCGAAGGAAAACAAACAGCATAGCTAGATCAGACTGAGGACGAGATTAAAAAGAGCCAAAATGTAGGTCACACACACTCACTATTGCAACACAGTCTGAGTTCTTTTTCTGGAAGCACCATTCCCAGGGATTGCTCTCTGCTCCCCCTTTATTTCCAAACAGGATGTAATCCTTTATCAGTGGCAAAGAAGAAAGGACAATTTATCTACATCCTGGGAAGAATTCCGTTGGAAAAAGCGCCTGATTTTTTTTTGCAAGGCACTTTGTTTTTCAATCCCACCCCCAAGTTGTTGTTGTTTCCTCCTCCTCCTCTTCTTCTCCCTCTGCTTCTCCTTCTCCTCTTATTCTCCTTCTCCCTAGTCTTCTTCTTCCTCCTCTTCCTCCTCCTCCTTTTCCTCTTTTTCTTCTTTTTCTTCCACCTCCTCCTATTCTCCTTCTCCCTCACCTTCTTCTTCCTCCTCTCCTCCTTCTCATCTTCCCCTTCCCCTTTTTCCTCCTTTCCTCCGCCTCCTCCTGCCACCTCTCCTTCCCCCTTGCATTTTAAAAATATATCCAAGTAAGTTGCATTGCACAAGGGTGGAAAGATTTAAAGTGCCTCCTTTGATAGAGACAGCTGATAGGAAAGTCTCACTTGTGTACTTAAATGTTCGAACACTCTGTGAAAATAGCTGGAGCTGCTGGCACTTTCCATCCTTCATTCTTTTCATTAAAAGAGTTGGAGAATACACTGGGGAGCAGGGAGAGAAAGAGAGGAGCGGGAGTGAGGGAAAGAAAAATGGGCCATTGTACTGTAAAGGCAATTCCTCCTCTCTCCTGTTGTCAAGCAGCTTTCTGGTTGCATTCCATCTCGATAGTTTGCTTCCTGATCCAAGAAAGGCATGCAGGAAAGACAAGGCAGAAGAGGAAAGGCGGCCGCCAGATGCAAAACAAAGCAAAATATGCTGCCAAACATCCACTGGCAGAGACTAACGTGTTTTTTTTAAGAAGACAGTCCTCAACTTACGACCCCAAATGAGCCCACAAAATTATGTCGCTAAAGGCCCTGTCACACTGCCCAACGGATGCAAAAGGTTTGTAAAAAGGACATAGCGGACTAGAAAAATGTTACATCCGTTGCTATCCGCTCTCAAAAGGGGCAAAAATTTGCATAACCAGAGCGGATAACACGGAAAGGAACGGACGCGGGGAGGATGCAGGGCGGATGGAAAGCGGATTGTGAATGGAAGCCTAACGGATGGAAGCGGATGGGAGCGGATGGCACATCCGCTAGGCTTCCGGGGGGCCGCAGCAAAGCGACGCGGAACGGATATGAAGCGGATGCATAGCGACGCGGAAACGGATGAAGCAGATGCACAGCGGATGCACAGTGGAAGCCTAGCGGATGCCGAGCGTTAATTGCGCATGCGGGGAGGATGCATTGCGTAAGCCCTGCAGATATAAAGGGAAGCAGCTCGGAAGCAGGTCACCATTCAGAGGAAAGACTGCTGCCGGACGGATTGACTGCCTTGCTGCCTGCCTGAATGCCTGCCTGCAAGCCTTGCTGCAAGCCTTGCTGCCAGCCTCCCTGCCAGCCTTGCTGTCTGCCTTGCCTGCCAGCCTGATGCCTGCCTGCCTGCCTGCCAGCCTTGCTGCCAGCCTTTGGTTCCTGCCTGTCTGCCAGCCTTGGTGCCTACCTGCCTGCCAGCCTTCATGCCAGCCTTGCTGTCTGCCTTGCCTGCCAGCCTTGGTGCCTACCTGCCTGCCAGCCTTCCTGCCAGCCTTTTGCCTGCTGCTGCCTGCCTTGCTGGCCAGCCTTCCTGCCAGCCTTGGTTCCTGCCTGCCTGCCAGCCTTGGTGCCAGCCTTCCTGCCAGCCTTGGTTCCTGCCAGCCTCCCTGCCAGCCAGCAAACCCCACAACCATGGGAAGAACAGAAAGCCTCAGCCATCTGCTGCCAGCCCTGGCAAGAGGGACAGGGCTACCATCCCGCCCCTTGGCCCTCACTCTGCTTCTGCGGGGCTTTCTGTAGCACGGGCTCGCTCTTCTGGGGCTGGAGATTCTGATACTCTGCTTCTGGAGGAGCTGATGCTGCTGCTTCTGGCGGTGGTACTTCTGCTGGTCTAACTCTGCTGATGCTACACCCCAATGGCGCTTCAGACAAGCACTCCAGCACCAGCCACCTCCACAGCACCGGGACCCTTCACCCCTGAGACTGAGGCGACCAAGAGGAGTGCCAGAGACTGGCTGGCTGGCTACCTGTGGACTTTATTTGGACACTTGACTTGGGTCATTTTTCTTTTATAGCTTGTTGTTAATAAGTCTATCTTTGATTCACACCACTTGCCTCATTTCTTTTTTTTAATATAGTCTTGGTGGAAACTTTTAGAAATGGTTTAAGCCTTTGCATGTTTGTGGATGGGTAAGGATAGCAGGTGGGGTGGGCAGGGATACCTTTAGAATGGGTAATAGCTGTGGGATAGATAAACCTCCAGTGCAAGCATAGTGGGACTGTATGGGTCCACCCTCCAGGTGCCACACCTATGGCCCTTTATTATCAATAACCAATTTAATCAATCATCCACACATTTTGAACATAAACACAACTCTTTATTAAATGCCCTGTTCATGTTAGCGCCACCCAACATACATGGCCCAATCTCATCCGTGTGATGAGACAGCTGAGGAAGCATCCATTAAGCATCTATCATCCTGTCTTGCTACTCCACCGCTCCAGCTGGGGAGTTGCACCAGTGTTTCAGGAGGTTGCGCTGCTTCTTCCCTTCACGTGAAGCTCTGTTGGGCCTTGCACATCCTCAGTGTCTAACAGGTTTTGCCCTTGCCTCCATTCCCCAAGGCTCCATGTCCCCATTGCCTTGGTTGGGTGTCCACGAGCCTGTTCTGCCAACACTGGGTAGCGGGTGCGCATGGATTGTGCAGGATGCAGCAAGCTTCCACGATCCTCCTCACGGTCTCTGGCGATGCTGCATGGTGGTGAGAAGTACCTGGAACCTGGTGGCCAGGATGCCAAAGGCGTTCTCCACACCCGCCTTGCCCTGGACAGCCTGTAGTTGAAGATCCTCTCTTCACGGGTGAGGAGTTCTGGAAGTGGTAGGGTTTCATGAGGTAGGTTCTGAGGGAGAAGGCGTCATCCCCCACGATGAAGTAGAGGACATCTTGCGTGTCGTTTGGGCAGGGGGTCTGGATCTGGGAAGCCCATGATGAAGGTTGCGTTCCAGCTCCTCCTTGAGGTGACTGGCGTTGTATACCTGGGCATCTGAAGCTGACCCGTTGCCTGAAGCATCGATGTACATGAACTTGTAGTCAGCATCGACCATGGCGAAGAGGAGATGCTGAGAAGCCCTTGGAGTTGAAATAAGTGGAGCCTGAGTTGGTTGGAGATTTGCAGGCCACGTGCTTCCCATCTATGGCTCCAACGGTGTGGGGGAAGTTCCACCTCTGATACCACTGCTCTGCAACTTTCTTCCAGCCTTCTTCAGTGGTGGGCACTGTAGGAGCTCCTCCAGGTATTCTTTGATGATGGCTTGCACCACTTCTCTACCACAATGCTGATGGTGTTTGTGTGGCACCCTCCAGCCGTACTGCATGCTCCTGTAGGTGGTCTCCTGAGGCCAGGTGGCGCAGTCAGTGCCACCTTGAGCCCAGGGTCCAGGCTGGGGTGGAATTTGGTGCTCTGCTTGGTCAACCTGGGTGTCAGCCGCTGCACAACTTCGTCAACACATGGCTGGTGGCATCCTCATTGAAAGTTCTGGAATGCACGAGTGTCTTCGTTCCTCAGCTCCACCATCAGCTTGTTGTACAGTCCGTACTCTGCTCTTCTCCTGTTCCATCTTCGGACCCAGACGCTTCTTGGCCGCCTCCTTTTGTTCCCATAGTAGAGTTCAGAGAGGCCTGTAGATGGCTTCGCACTGTTGCAGAACGATGGTGGCTGCCAAAAGGACTTTGTTACGATCCATGGTGGACATGACTGGATGCTGTGGAAGAGGAAGAGTCAGATGAAGGCTGCAGAGGTCTGCACAGCAGGGCTGCTGGTCTGAAAGTTGAGATCCAGATGAAGTTCCCTCCCCCTTTTTTATAGGCAGTATAGGTT
Source organism: Laticauda laticaudata (assembly GCA_004320025.1). Taxonomy (NCBI): domain Eukaryota; kingdom Metazoa; phylum Chordata; class Lepidosauria; order Squamata; family Elapidae; genus Laticauda; species Laticauda laticaudata. The sequence goes on from BHFT01059894.1 coordinate 30,371, forward strand.
TTCCCCTATGTGTCCTTTTGCATCCTCTAGGCATCCTCTAGATATTCCTTAATATCCAAGATAGGTCCCCTCTGTGGAACGTTTTTTTCCGTTTTCAATGCTTTTTTTCGAGCTGCATCCGCTTTCATCCTTTCTCAAGTCCATTCCGCATTCCGTTCCGCTTCCTCCCTGCGTCCGTTTTACCCGCTGGAGTGGATCGAGTTGCGCGGATGCCTAGTGGATATAGCAGATGCCTAGCGGAATGCAGAATGGACAAATTGGATACATTTTTCCCGCGCAAAAGTTTTGAGCAGCTCAAAAACCTTCTGAGCGGATGAAATGTCAATAGACGGATGCTGGACGGATAGAGAGGAAGCAAAACGGAGGCAGTGAGTACAGAACGGAAGCATCGCGTTAACCAACGGATAGCAAGTATTTTTCTCCATTTTACATCCTCTTTCCATCCGTTGGTGCAGTGTGACAGGGGCTTTAGCTAGACATTGGCTAAATGGATTTTGCCCCATTGTGCAACCTTCCTTGCCAAGTCGTTAAGTGGATCACTGCAGTTGTTAAATGTGTGGTATGGTTGTCAAGTGAATTACCTGGTGGTTAAATGAACCCGGCTTCCCCATTGACTTGGCTTGTCGGAAGGTCGCAAAAAGGATCACGTGATGTTGTTAAGAGCCTCGGTGGCACAGTAGTTGGAGTGCACTACTGCAGGCTACTTCTGATGTCTGCAGGCTGACTGCAATTTGGCAGTTTGAATCTCACCAGGCTTCAGGTTGACTTCCATCCTTCCAAGGTGGGTAAAATGAGGACCTATATGGTTGGGGGCAAGAGGCTGACTCTGTAAACCTCTCAGAGAGGGCTGTAAAGCACTATGAAGCAGCATAGAAGTCTGAGTGCTATTTTCCTTCCTTCCTTCCTTCCTTCCTTCCTTCCTTCCTTCCTTCCTTCCTTCCTTCCTTCCTTCCTTCCTTCCTTCCTTCCTTCCTTCCTTCCTTCCTTCCTTCCTTCCTTCCTCCCTCCCTCCCTGTTTCAACACAGAATTGCAAGCAAACTCTGCCCATAGTCAGGAATTCAATCCTGATTGGCTGAAGGTTGACTAAGCTTTCCATCCTTCCAGGGTGGGTAAAATGAAGACCCAGATGGTTGGGGGCAATGGCCTGTCTCTGTAAATCACCTAGAGGGCTGTAAAAGCACTGGGTGTATAAATCTAAAGCATTATTGCTATTATTCTAGTACTATTAATTAAGGTTAGAGACAGTTTGGGATAATGGTTAGGGAGAGTGTCAGATCTATTCCCACCTTTGACACAAAACCAGCTGGGTGACTTTGGGCCAATCTCTTTCTCTCTCTCAGCTCTACAAAGCAGGCAATAGACGGCCACTCCTGAAAATGCTGCCTAGAAAGCTTCAAAGACTTGACATATTGACAGCCAGTTTGGTCTAAGGGTGACTCTGTAAACTGCTTAGAGAGGTCTGTAAAGCAGTGTATAAGTCTAAGTGCTGTTGCTATTACTATTATGGTATAGCAAACAGATTTTTGTATTTCTTCATTGTTTAGCAATATTTACACCCTGCCCCAATCCAAACATACAACTTGATTTAAAAAAAAGAAACAAAATCAACTAAAATAGCAATAATTTAAAAATGTCAAGACACAATGAAAAACATTATAGGTACCATTAAAGTTAAAGTAAATCAAAGGTTAAAGGGCTATTGAAGCACCTCTGCTTTGGCCTGTGCTGGTAGAATTGCCTATTCCTTTATTTCATAATTAGGGCTTCCTTTTGCACAGAGGAGAAATAAGAAGAATGCAAAGGTGTTATTTGGCTGGTTCAATCTGGTGTTTGCAAACTGTTTGTTAAATTCTTCGGCTTCCTCCCTGGAGGTGACAGAGGTCTAGATTGAATACAGAGCATATGATTGCCTGCAACACAGCTGAGCAATTCCCCCTGGACACTTGGTGCTCACTCTTTAAATTCTCACTATCTGGATCAAATATACCTGTGACCAGTGGTGATATTCAATTTTTTTTACGACTGGTTCTGTGGGCATGGCTTGGTGGGTGTGATGTGGCTTGGTGGCCATGGCAGGGGAAGGATACTGCAAAATCTCCTTTTCCATCCCACTCCAGGGGAAGGATACAATAAAATCTCCATTCCCTCCCCACTCCTGGGGGAAGGTTATTGCAAAATCCCATTCTCTTCCCACTCCACTAACTGCTTTCCAGCTCTGTTCTCCTGTGCAGGCAATCAAAGAAGACCCAGCCAATCAGCTGGGATTCAGGAGACAGAGAATAGATGGGGGTGGAGCCAGTTAGAGGTGGTATTTGCCGGTTCTCCAAACTACTCAAAATTTCTGCTACCAGTCCTCAAGAACTGGTCAGAACTGGCTGAATACCACCTCTGCCTGTGGCCCCTGTTAACACAGATATGTTGTTGTGGTCAGGAGGAAGGTTAGCCCGGTTTCTGACTAGGCTAGATTCAAGAGGAGAGTCAGGTTAAACAGAAGAAGAAACCAAAATCAGTGATTGTCATTTGGTTGACACTGACCTACAAAGTTCTTGCAAGATATGCACAGCTTCTTTCCTTTTTGTGATTTTGAAAATTGAGGACCTGTAATCTGCACGAGCTAGAAAGAGGCCTGTGAAAATATCTACAGACCCCTCACATCCTGGACACATAAACTGTTCCAACTTCTTCCCTCAAGACGAGGCTATAGGGCATTGCACACCAAAACAACTAGACAGCTCCACCCCCCATGCCTTCATTCTGCTAAACAACTAATTCCAACCACGCTGCCTTATATCCTAGATGTCAAACCACGTAGTAGGGCTGCATTACTATTATCCTTCCCATCTTTCCCATTATCTATTCCTTTAGCATCTTATTATGTTGTTTGTACCTTATGATTTATGTCGATTGCTTTTATTTAGTATCCTATGACTATCGGTGAATGTTGTATCTTATGATTTATGATGATTGTATGTTATGATTATGATCATGATTTATCACTTGTTGCTTGAATGTACACTGAGATCTTATGCACGTGAGACAAATTGTTTGTGTGTCCAATCGTACTTAACCAATAAAGAATTGTATTTTCTGTTCTGTTCTATTCTATTCTATTCTATTCTATTCTATTCTACTCTATCCTACCCTACCCTACCCTACCCTACCCTACTGTATTCTGTTCTTAGGATGGGGAAATGTTTTTTTTTAATCTTACATTAAAATGTAGATAGGTTGGGTGTTCTTTTTGCAGGTAGGTCTGCAAGTGTCCCTCTGGCCATGGATTTTCCACCGACAGTTCAAGAAGAAATTAGAAATCAAGAAAGACCCCCAGGCACAACTTGAACAAGCCCTGGGATTGAATTTTCCATAAGACCAAGACATTTCCTGAAAATAAACATCTCCTTGCCAGGTTTTGGTCTGCTCTCATTCCTCTCCCCCCCCCCCCCCCCCCC
>BHFT01059895.1:0-40357 GCA_004320025.1 Laticauda laticaudata
TTCTGGAAGTAAAAACCTACATTTACTGTACAGTGTATCTGTGTACTGTGTGTGTATTATTCCAACACTAATCTCTATATGTCTCCCTGTACGCGCTCATTCTCCTAACGGGGAATTACCTCAACAAGTATCTTGACTTTCCTTAAATCATCATCATCAACATCATCCAAACTGACAGACAGACAGACACCTGCCACAAAACACCTCAGACTTAACAGTTGTCAATAAGAAAGACAAAAATGTCTGGATCGTGGATGTGGATGTGGCAGTGCCTGGAGACAACAGAATAGAAGAGAAAGAACTGGAGTAGATAACAAAACACAAAGACCTACAAATAGAAATAGAGGGACTATGGCAAAGGCAAGCAAGGGTAGTACCAATAGTAATAGGTGCCTTGGGTGCAGTACCAAAACAATTGGAGCATCACTTGAACAACAAAGGCATTGACAAATTTGTCACCAGTCAATTGCAGAAGGCAGCTTTACTGAGAACAGCTTCCATCCTGCAGCAATATCTGTAACACCATCAAACATCCAGATTTGCCTATCCCAGGTCCTTGGTAAGGACTTGACAGGTAGACAAAAATGCAAAACCCAGTCTGAACATCTGGATGACTGTGCGACAAATAATAATAAAATAGATTCTGAATCAGTTCCTGGGGACCTGCAAAAATCCAGTATTCTTTTGTGATCTGTGGGAGAAGGCAATGTGGAAGTTCATTCTGAGGGCTTACTGAATAAGAGAATCATGTTGGTTGATTACTTTCACCATATTTGATCCTTCAAATTCACTGAAGCTTTATGCATGGAATAAGGTAGATAACTATTTATTTATGTATGTATGTATTTAATTTCATATTTCTGGACTGCCCATCAAAGAGGGACCCCTTGCTGCACAGAGGAGAGATCTCTTAACAAAGTATTATTTAGGCATAAACCCAAATAATAAATGGTGACTACAAAAAATAGCTTAGACATCTTTCTAATTTACATGAGTATTAATGGAGGGAGAAGGTAAAGCATAATCAGACTTTGTAGAATTCTGTTACTATAGCCAATTTTAATGAAAGTAATTTCAGTCTTATTGCGATTTCTTGTTCTGTTCTTCAACTTTGGACTGACAATTGGGATGTGGCTACCTTCACATAGTTTCTATGGAATATTAACAGAATAACAGAGTTGGAAGGGACCTTGGAGGTCTTCTAGTCCAACCTTCTGCTGAAGCAGGAAACCATATACCATTTCATACAAGTGGTTGTTCAAGGAGTCTCTCATAGGTCATTGAATATGAACACACATTCTCTTGAAACAGTCCAACTTCAGCAGAACAAAGTTTGCATTCAGAAGGCCCCAGTTCCCATATTTCAGTATGCCTGGCAAAAAATGACCCCCCAGATAACAGCTATCCAGGATTTCAAACAGTACTGGTAATGCTGAGCCAAGTGGCTTTATCATCTGGTTCGATATAAAACAGTTTCTTTGTTCTTGTTGACTCTGTTTCCAGAATAAAGGTGAAAAGAAGATGGAAGAAGTATCTCACTGATCCCTGGGAAATGCAAGGATAAGAGGTAGGAGGGCAAATAATATTGAAGGTGAATGAATCACGTGAACTGAAAGGAGCAATGTATAAAATTCTGCCTGGAAAGGGGAACTGGACAGAGGCATCTCTGTCCTTCATGGACAGGATTAAAACTCAAAGAACATTGAGATTAAACCAGAAGTGCATCAGGAATGATAAAAGGAAACATTTCTGAAGACTATATATAGTTACAGTGTGGAATTTATTGCCATCAGATATGGCAGTGACCAAAACCTGATATAGTTTTAAGAGGGGATTAGCGAAAATTGATACAGGCTATAGCTATTTGTCTTGGCAACTACATGCTACCTACAGACTCAAAAGCAGCTTATTTTAAATGCCAGGAAGTTGCTAGAAAATAACAGTACATGGCTTTATCTTTATGTCCTCTCTCTTAGCTTCCTAGATGCAGTGACTACTGCAAGACACAGAATTTTGGAAATGATAAAACATTATTCTGAATCAGAGGACTGCATTTTTTTCAAAAATGAAATTGGTAAGAGAAGTGGGACAAGAAACCTTTGAGAAAGGTAATCCTTCCCAGATTACACTTTAGTTACTCCAACATCGGTCACATCTGTTTTTCCTTTCACCAACCTGCCTCCAATATCACAAAGAGAACTTTTGCACTGGAGTAACAAAAAGGGATCTGTCCAAGAAATGCTTCCTAATGTCAGCTGGTGCTCCATTCAAAATCCAAGAAAGAAATCCAAGAAATAAATACTTAGACTCCATTAATCAGATAAAAGATATTTTTTATGGAAATCAAGTGGTAGCAACAAAAGAATTCTGAATCTGAGAAAATGAGTGCGTAAATTACATATACAAAGCAATGGCAACGTTCCCACCTCCAATAGTTCAATTGGCTCATCCAATTAAAAGTTGTGTATATCATCATGTGGGCATCTCNCAGAAACCTAAGCAAGAATGTACCCCCTCCAGCTTATAGAGTTCTGTAACACCTCCAGCTCAATTCCCATAACCATTCCCCCCTCCTCCCCCCATTACTTATGACAGCTGAAAGATGGAAAGCAAAGGGAGAAAATCTTGAAGGCTGACATTTGACCCTCCTGCAAAAGAGACGTTAGTCCTAGAAAAGATAAAAATAGAAGGTAACAGAAAATATACATAATACTAATTTTTAGGGATTATCAGGATATTTTGTACGAAATGCCTAGATAAGCTTAGAAGCTCTAACATCCTTCTCATTCACCCATTCAGATTGGGAAGGAGGAAAATGTTTCCAGACAATCAAATATTGGAGTCGACCCCTTTGTTTTTGAGAATCCAAAAAATTTTTAACTTAAAAATGTTGTTCACCTTCAATTAGCAATGGCACAGGGGGACCAACCTGAGTTGGTCTCAAGTCAGAGGTAAGATCAGGTTTTAATAAACTAACATGGAACACAGGGTGGATTTGTCAGAGGGTTTTAGATAATTTCAGTTGGATTGCCACAGGGTTTACAACTCATTCAATTGAGAAAGGTCCGACATACTTAGGTATAAGCTTTTTTGACTTTTGTCTGGTCTGCAAATATCTGATGGATAAAAAGACCTTGTCACCAACTTGATATGGTTTTTGTGGACTTCTCCTTTTATCTGCAAATTTTTTATGAGCTTGATGAGCACCATCTAATGCTTTACGGGTAACTGGCCAGGTAAGCTGGAGCTGTGCTATCCATTCATCTAATGACTGAATGTTAGGTTTCTCCTATGGAAGCTCAGGTATGGGTACAAAGTCTTGTCCCAAAGCCACTTTAAATGGAATAAACCCAGTACGACTATGTACTGAATTGTTATATGCCACCTCAGCGAATGGCAATAGGTCAGCCCAATTATCTTTCTGATAATTTATATAACATTGAAGATATTGTTTCAATACCGAGTCAGTCCTCTCACAAGCCCCACAAGCCTCATTCTGGCTAGCGTTCTGTCAGTGTGTGAGAGAGTTGAGGGCTGTTTGGAAAGTGAAACAATATTTGCTGTGTGGGCAAGAAGGAGACAGCAAGGAGCCTGGGCATGGCTTAGCTCAACTGTTCTGTACTAAAGCTGCTTGGTGGTGTGAAGCTAAACCTGAAACTCAAACTCCTCTCTTCTGCTTGTGTTTTGCATTTGGAACAGATTCCTTTTCAGGTGGGGACGGGGAGTAGAACTCCTTCGTATCAGAGTGTGTTAATAATAATATACGAAATACTAATGCTTTGATTAGTCATTTTGAAAAATCCAGTTTCTTAGAGAGCACCTAGAAGCCAAGAGGACATATGTGACAAATTTGAAACAAAAAGTGATTGCTACCTCTATTCATTGAATGACTGCACCAGTTCTGGCATCCTTTTAATTCAGAGCCATAGTGAGTTAATGGTGTCAAAAAAGCATAAGAGCACAGGCTATAGTTCTCACATGCTTTTCTCCCCCTAGATTCATCTTCCCCCCCTCCACTTAAACTGCTGTGATGAATATCTATTTTCCTACCACAGCATATCAACTATTATTGCTGCACAACCTTGTGTTACGGGGATATGCTCTGGACTATACAAACGCAGTTCATCCCGTGATTTACCAGATTGCTTCTTTGTCACCAGAGGAATAACATTAGATTCAGGGTTAGCTGTCTTCCTGCAATTCTTCCATATAAGAGAGACCTGAGTGGAAGACAACTGACCCTGAATCTAATGTTATTTCTCCAGTGACAAAGAAGCAATCTGGTAAGTCACAGGATGGGATGTTCCTGCAATTCTTCCACATAGGAGAGACCTGGGTGGAACATCCCTGCAGCTGTCATCAGCATATTGGAAGCTAAATTATATTAAATAAAATTGCCAAGAAACAGGAAGAATCAGAAGGGACAAACAAATGTCTGAATATGGAGGCCTTTGATATGCTGATAACCCATCAAGAGCAAACTGGGCTGGGGGGGAGGGGCAAGACAACAGAATAATTGCTCAGTCTTAATATTGGAAACTTTTGAAATAAATAATTTATGATGTGCCTGAAGAACCTTGGATGAGGGGGGAGGAAAGCACATTTCAAGGAGGAGGGGACTTTCTAGAAAAAGCAAGCTGGGGAGCAGGTGCTAGCTGTCATACAGAGCCTTCCTGTAATTGTTCCACTTTGCTTGCTTGCTTTGTTAGCCAAACAGAACACAGGGCAAAGAAAGATACAAACTCTATGAGGTTTGTGTGTGTGTGTATGCACCATATATATGTTTTCTTATGTTGAATACCATTCATACACACACACACACATACATACATACATATGGTATGTATGGTATTCAACTTTGTTTGGATATTTTCCCACATCTTTATAGTTATGCTTTTAAAGTTGTCGTGATGTTTCAGCTGAATACCATACATTTAAATACCCACAAACACACACACACACACATGTTTTCTTATATATAACATTGTTTTTAAATAAGGGGGCGGGAACGATACAAAGTTGATCTCATACTCAAAACATTGCTCAAAACAGTGATCTCATACTCAAACAAAGGAAATTTGAATAGATTTGCTCAAATAAATCCCTTATTTGGCCCCACTGTTGAAAAAAAGTACTGATTCAGATGGATTTATTTACTTTATAATTTATGACTTGCCCCCTTCAGCAGACTTTGGGTGGCTCATGCAAAGTCATTGTTAGCCATCAATTATGACAGTAAAAAAAACTAAACCAAATTAAAATTTATTTTGAGTTGCCTCCAGACAAGATGGGTGGCACACAACTTAATAAAGAAAGAAAGATTTAAGACCTAGAACTGAAAGAAATTTAAACAATAAGAATTAAATATATTTAAAAATAAGCCTTGGGAAAAGAGAAAACTACAGAATTACAGAAAAAGCCACCCATTTAATATCTGAAGTGGAAGGCATGAGATGATTGCAAAGGAGAAGATGATGTCAATGGTTACCTGGACCAAAGTCACATAGGGCTTTCTTGGCCAAAAGTATCAACTGGAATTTTGCTCAAAAAACATCTTAGCAACAAATGCAGCCCCTGAAATCAAGAGCCAACATTGCCAAAGTGATTCCACCCACTGCATTCTCCTCCCACTGTGGATCATGTTCAAAAGGCAGCCCAGAGTAGAGCAGTTTGCTACAATTCAGCTGTGAGCAACGAGGGCGTGAATGATGGCTCCAGAAAGGGCTGTAGTTAGTCAAACTGCAGAAACAGCACAGATCAGCAATGTACCATAGAGTTATCTTTCCAGGGTGGTATACGAATACTTGGGGATATCCATGTGAAAGGTAATCTCTATGATTGATGCTTTGGGGAAGAGGAAGAAAAAAAAAAACATTTGTCAACAGACAAATTTGAATCTCAGCAGCGAGAAACTCAAAGAATGTCCTTGCCAAAATTCCAGTATGGGTGGGTTCCTGACAACTCCCTATGGGATTAGGTTCCTGGCTGGCTGGCTGTTTGCCATAATAGCTGTTTGGAATGCCATTGAGACACTGAATATGATTGTGCTAGGAAGCAGAAGGGGCAGGGATAACTTTTTCTCCAAGAACATGTAGGCTCAGTATTAGATTTGTCAGTGTAGACATTAGGTGTTTGTTTTAAAGCATGTACTATGCAAATGCTAAATGATTAGAGTCGCGATGATGCAGTGGTTAGAATGCAGTACTGCAGGCTACTTCTGCTCATCACCGGCTGCCAGAAGTTTGGCAGTTTGGGTCTTACCAGCTCAAGGTTGACTCAGCCTTCCATCCTTTCAAGGTTGGTAAAAATGAGGACCCAAATTGTTGGGGGAAATATGCTGACTCTGTAAACCATTTAGAGAGGGCAGTAAAGCACTGTGAAGTGGTATATCAGTCTAAGTGCTATTGCTATTATAGTGGTACTATTTGCACCCCATGTATGTATTGCTATTTGTCTAAAGGGAATGTAAATATAGACTGAATAGAACAATGGCTTTCAGTTCTTTGGGAATTTAAAGTGAATGGTATGGTGAATTAAACTGAAAGGATATTTAAATGCATAGTACTGCTATGCCTGGAGGCTTCATTCAATATTAGATAGACCAGGCACATAAACAGACTGGAGAGAGAGAGAGAGAGAGAGAGAGAGAGAGAGAGAGAGAGAGAGAGAGAGAGAGAGAGAGAGAGAGAGAGAGATTGCATCGTGCAGTTTGAAAAAAACTTGGATGAAATGATTCAGGTCTCATTTCTGCTTTTCATTAAAGTAGCCTGGAAAAAAAATGTGGTTGCTTTAAAAGACTCACTGTTCAAAGTTAATCCAGTTCTTTGAGCAGGAGGATCTTCTTTTAGCCTGATGTGGAAGCCTGAAAAAGAAGCCGAGCTATTTTAATTCATTGCAAGGATTCATTTTCAAGGAATGCCTGGTGTCTTGTCTTTCTGACTGCCCATATTCTGTTGTTTCACTTTTCTTATCTTTTCTCTCTCTTCAACTAGAGAATCCATTGCCTTGGGAACCACAGACTTCACTGAAGAAGATGTGGATAAAATCATGGAGGAACTGGGCAAAGAGTACAAGGGCAATGCTTACCATCTCATGCACAAGAATTGTAATCACTTCTCAGCTGCTCTGGCAGAGGTGGACTCACCTTCTATTCTTTCTCTGGGTATTACTTTATAATCCTCCGGCAATGTTGGTGAGGCAGTTTGTGGGCCAGAACAATTCCTACTATGATTAGATAACTATGGCTGAATCACTTATCATAACACAACAGAGTACCCTAATTGATACTATCACACCTCTCCTGCTTAGTATCTGGGTTCTCTATTTGTTAAGAATCCAAGATGAATCTTTTTTAACACTCAGGTCAAGATCCAAGCAATCTGAAACAGTTTCTTACCCTGATATTTTCTTACAGCCTTTATATCCAAAAGAGGTATTCAGCACCCAAAGTTCTTCTGGTCAATTATCCTGCTTTATTTATTCATGTATGGAAGTAATGGTGATTCCATACCTTGACTTCTATTCTTTTGAATCTTCTCATTTTTCCTAATATTTTGTCTGCCTCCCTCGTTTTCTTGTCACCAAACATCCTTCAAAATGGAATGAAAAAGCATATCTTTTAGTGGTTTGTGCTGGCAGCTGTCCAGCTGGAGAGAGACAGGAAGGAGGATCACTCCTGCGCCCTTTGGTAGCCATATAGGCAAACACATCAATCCATTCTTGCTCCTGTCAGTGATTGTCTTGGTTGATGTGTTCTTAAGACGAAGGTTCCATGATTTGATTAGGAACCAAAATGATTGGGTGGCATTCATTTGCTTTTCTTGAGCATTAAATTTTCTTGAAATTATTAAGTATGGCTTATCAGTTAAGGATCAGATATTTTCCTCTTTTAAAAAAAGAAAGAAGGAAGGGGAAAAAAAAACCCACATCTCATTTCTCTTGACACTGATCTCTTTGATATTTAGTACAATCCAAATGAGGTGTCACAGAAAAGGACGCAAACTCCCATTTCTTTTGTAGCAGTTTCCCATTTCCTGCGTTATTTATGTGCCTCTGGACATCATGAAATAGCTGTGCATTTTTTTTAATATAATGAGAATGGAAAAGAGGAAAAGGCCAGATCAGTCATTCTGACCTTCTTGATGGTCTCAGAGATGAAAAACAGAGGAGCAGATCCAGTGGTGGTATGCTACTGGTTTGGCCCGGTTCTGCTGAGCATGCTTGGTGCACGTGTGCATTCAAAGTGTGTGCATGTGCACAATGTGCGCCCACCAAGCCATGCCCACCGAACCAGTGGTAAAAGGTTTTGAATCCCACCACTGAGCAGATCCCCCATTCCCCCACTCCAATAATCCTTTCCTAACACTTGATTTTCTACAGGTATCCAGTCACAATCCCCTGCTGACTGGGAGTGGGGGGTTGATACAGACATACATTGCAAGACAAGACCTGGGTTTATAAGATTAGCAGACATCAAAGGAATCAAGGAGAACTTAGAGGAAATGAAGTGGCAAAGAGGAAAGAGTTAATTTTCCTTTCCCCAGAAGGTACACAATGTCTATTCCACAGCAGCATTTTGCAGTGGAAAAAGGGGTTGACTGCTTCATGCAGATGACTGCAAGGAAACTGCAGTTTTGGAGATCAGATTACTGAGATGTATTCAAACTTCTTTTGCAGTGGAGAATTGAGTTGTGTAGGCGTGTGATGTGGTATTTTTTTTCCCCCTGCAAGACTCCGAGGGAAATTGAGGTAGTATTAAGCATCTCAAGGCATTTTCTCATTTGCTGCACCTTCTCTCTCTCTCTCTTTCTCTAGCTTCTGAAAGGAGCTAAATAAATGTACCTTAAGCTGGAAATTATTACACATCAAGGGAAGAATCAAGTGCTATTACTGGAAGGCACTTGAGTGGTGATTTTTTTTTTTTGCTTGCTCTGTTTGATTTGATTGACTTATGGAAAGCAGTGTTCTCTTAGGGACAAAACTTTTTCTTTAAGGGATTGGCACCATGGTTCCCATTCTGGGAATTGTAAAGTAGGTTAAGTGATTGATTTATATAGCTGCCTGCTTGGCAATCATCTGAGGATGGTGCATATCATTAATAAACAGCTATTAAATGTTTATAAATACAATACACTAAGCAAATAATAAAGCAAAAACATGAAAGCAGGGTCAGAAAAATAATCATCCAAAGGGATCATATTGTTTCCTGACCCTTTTGCCAAAATGCCCATCATGAGCAGAATTTGGGAAAAAAATTGGCTGGGCTCACAAATTGAACTAAGCTATTATTTTGAGCATTTACTTGTTTTAACATGATATTATGTGTAACCCCATCCAGTAGGCTTGTAGAATCACAATCTTGCTTAGCAATTTGTACAATCATACCATCTTGCTTAGCAAAAAGTTAAGGTTTAGCTGAGCATGACTACTGGTGACTACACATAGTTTATAATATTATAATATTCTCAGGTTATACAATATGAGAATTGCCAGGACCTTCTTTCAGAGTGCTTTTTTCAACTTCTATCTGCTCTTTGGAATTTCCCAGTGGTCTCCAATCCAAGCATTAAGCAGGATCAATGTATTTAGCTTTCTGGAGGCCAGTCATGAATGTATGGGTGCCTGCAGGGAATGGGGAGAGCAAGTCAGCTAGAAGTGGTATTCAGCAGGTTCTGACCAGTTCTGGAGAACCGGTCATGGAAATTTTGAGTAGTTCAGAGAACTGGCAAATACCACCTCTGACTGGCCCTGCCTCCATCTATTCTCTGCCTCCTGAGTCCCAGCTGTATCCTTTTATTGTATCCTTCCCCTGCTATGCCCACCAAGCCACACCCACAGAACCAGTAGTAAAAAAAATTGTATCCCACCAGTGAAGTCGGCCCCGTGACACATCTTTGCTTTTATAACTATGCTTTTTCACTTTTTTTTTACGGGATGAGGGGTGGCAAAGAAGACTGAGAAAGCCTCTGAACTCTACTAGTAGAGAGGCTCTCAACTCATGCATCCTGAACAACAATTCATAGGTGCAGAGAAGGTTCTGGTAAGAAGCAGCAAAGAGAATACCATCCTGCTCCCCTCTTCTTCACTGCTGATCAACTATTGTTCTAGCTGGTGCAAGGGAGAGTCCACTTTAAAAGAACTAACCTATTTCAATGCCCCATAAGGTACTATTTGGGGGGTGGGGGCAAAGGAGAAGGGGTATGCTTGTACCAACTAAAGTGCCCAAAAGATGCTGGGTTCATCCCATTTCATCAGAGTGCACCATATTGTGAGGCAGATTTCATCCACAACAATAATAACAAAACCCCTGGTGGGGCCTGTTGCTTGCTTAAAGGAGAAAACACCACTGTGTCACCACATCAGTCAGCAGCAACTTTTAGCAGCTTCAAGCATGAGCTGGTGATGAAATGGAGACAACCTGATGACCTGTCAGAAAGCAAAGCAAAAAGCATGTTTGTGCTATGCTTTGGTGTAAGAGGAGGGAAGACAAAAAGGACAGTAGAGAGCTTAGATGAGGTTATTATTGTTATTTTTTTTTTCTTACGATCCTAAAACCAGAAACCATGTGACCACAGAAAGCTTTTGGCCGAGTGATTTTGGAAGGAAATCAAGTACTCATTAAACCTTTCACGACACACTGTAGAATAAGATTTCCTGGTATGCCATGCGGGACTTGTGTTCATCACATTCATCACATTTTGAATGATACACTCTTAACACAGCAGGAAGAAAATTGCTCTATTTCTGGAATGTGCCTGCAGAATAAACTACATGGCATCCTGCCATTTTCTCCAGATGTTATTGATTCCTGTAAGCTTCTGTTTTTCTCTGCAGGGAAGTTCACAGCAGAGTACCCCCTTCCCACAGGCAACCCTATTTTCAGGGTAATTGTAAAGTCTGAAAAATTGTAAGATCCACACATCAATGGTAGGAGTAATTTTTAACTCTCAAGATTCTTTAGTTTAAGGATTAAACATAGTTAGGATTAAATATAGTTAGGCTTAGCCAGAGGTCTCCAACCTTGGTGACTTTAAGCCTAGTAGATTTCAACTCAGCAAAACTGGATGGGGAATTCTGAGAGTTGAAGTCCACCAGGCTTAAAGTCGCCAAGGTTGGAGACCCCCTGGTTTAAGCTATGCTGGCTAACTTGTTGAAAGGTCATCTTGCTCCCTCCCCCCATTCATTTATTGATTAGTAAATTTGACTGGATTCTTTTTCTTGCTTCTATGCCTCATGGTCATGGTTTTTTCTTTTCTCTTGCCAGCGGGAAAAGGAGGCAGTAGGAAATTATCTGCAAATCGAAGAATAATTGTTTTCTCTCTGTGTGTTCCCCTATCGTTTCTCAGATCCTGTGTGGGAAGGAAATCCCACGCTGGGTGAACCGCCTGGCCTACTTTAGCTCTTGCATTCCTTTCCTGCAAAGCTGTCTCCCCAAGGAATGGCTGACCCCTGCCGCTCTGCAGACTCATATCAACCTTGGCCTTCATAAGGAAGAGCAGGGAGACACGACGGACGAGGAATCACCATCGACTTCTGCAGCTGCTTCAGCCCCAGGCCCTTCACGAACCTGCCGTCATACAAGGGTCTAAACTCTGCCCATGGAAGTGGCCCTCAAATCTTTTCCCCTACCCCACTGGTTGCTCCTCCATCTTTTCCTGTGTCTGCTCAAACTTTTGCCCCAAGAACCCACGGAGCATCCTTGCCAGGAGAAGACAAAACCTTTGCCTCTTTTTCAAAAAAACCCCTTTGCTGCTGTTCCTTAAAGCAACATTTAGAATTGTATCAACACGTGTCTTGAGATTTAAACTTCTGGAGCTGACATTCTCCGTATTGTGAAAATAAAGCAAAAAGTACTATGGTCTCTGGAATATGACACATCAGCCCAGAAAGGAAGCCATATTGAGGGACAGATGCTTCATCTGGAACTCTTTTAATTCTCTGTCCCCAGTCATTACGTGCAGAAAGCCTTCTCTCTCATTCCTCCAAAGCTGTATCTCCTTTAAATATTGAAAAGAGGAGCTGAAACTAGAGTCTCAATTTCTCCTCTCTCCGACCAGCAGCAAGCTCCACTTAACTGTCTCGTCACTCTTTTTAAATCACTAGTTTCTTAAGCCACAGGAAGGATCAATGAAAGGTGTTCCTATTCAACCACTGCAGATTGTGTGTGTGAATTCAAATACTATATAATAGACTAAAGGACACTTTACTCTCCAACTACAGTAGCAAAAAATATTTAGAAATTTGTGTCTGAGTCTATTTTTTTTTAAACCAAGAAAGAGAAACTTTATGATTATACAACATCCTAAATTGTGAAGTTCAGTTAATGAACATGAATGCACCATCATATTAAAAGTCCTTTGGAAGTGCTCCAAGTACTCCACCTAGGAAGCACAGGTAGTCCTTGACTTACAACCACAATTGAACACAAAATTTATGTGGTTAAGTGAGAACTTGTTAAGTGAGTTTTTCCCTTTTTTACAACATTAATTGCCATAGTTGTTAAGTGAATCACTGCAATTGATATGTAAATAACCTGGTTTTGCAATAGTGGTGAATATCTGTAGCTCGGGTGTAGGATGAGGGTGAAAGTTTGTTCTCCAAGCTCAGCGAATTAACTTTCACCCCTAGTAACCTGGTTGCTACATGAAACTGGCTTCCCATTGACTTTGTTTGTCAGAAGGTTGCAAAAGGTGATTGCATGACTTTGAGACACTGCAACAGTCATAAGTATGAACCACTTACCAAGCATCTGAATTTTGATCACATGATCACAGGAATACTGCAAAAATTGTAACAGTGAAAAAGGGATCATAAGTCTTTTTTTTTTTTTTTAGTGCAGTTCAGGGGTGGGATGCTACCAGTTCTGCCTGGTTCTAAAGAACTAGTCGGTCTGAAGAACAGCAGACACCAAACTGGTTTTGTGTTTGCTGCTGTTTGGTCCATCCACCCGGGCTCTTACCTGACCTTTATTTCCTGCTTTTTCAACCTCAGCTACTTTGCACGGCACAGCTAAGGTTGAAAAAGCACAGAAAAAAGACTGTGCACCCATGAGCAGTGCTTTTCAACTGTCTGGGAGGCAAAGTTGATGTTTGTTTCATATGTGCGCAAAATGTAGTCACCAAACCAGTGGTAACACCGGTTGAATCCCACCCCGGTGCAGTTGTAATGTGGAACAGTCACTAAACGAACTACTTTTAATTCTTTAACTGAGGTTTGCAGTTTGCCACATCTCCTTCTTTGGATATCCAAGATGGCATTGCTTTGAATCCAGGTAGAATAGTAAACTACCATCTCCTTAAGGAATTGTATTTAATGATGGCAACATAGTAGCACATGCATGGCCATTAATAACACCACACCATCAAAGCTCTGCCTTTCTTAACTATATTGTTCATGTAACAAATAGGAATGGGGTACAATCTTGTGGTCACCATCTTGACAATTTTGACACACAAGTTCACTTATATACACAGAGGTACTCTTGAACAGTTTAGCATGATGTACAAGTACGGGCACTGACCTATATATCATGCATAACCTTCATGCTACATATTCCTCTCAGATAAGCAATACCACACAGTTATTCCCAGAATGGGAAGAAGGAATAATAAATTTAAACAATTAAAAGGATCAGGATAAAAAGGAATAGAGCTAAACTTAGTACATACCAACATTTATTATATTTTATCATGGTTTCCTATCATCGCAACCCGTCTTTGCTTCAACCATGCCACTCTGTGCATTACTTCTTGTTCTCTAAACTTCTCTTGTTTCAGTATCATTATGTCATATCTTACCCCATTCTCACTACATTAACTTACTGTCATGCCAGTTCTTATTGCTATGTAAAATATAAGCAAAATCATGTTCTTATATGCTGCCGTTTTTGTTTGTTTTGACAAACATTCACAATGCACTTCATACAACCTTTTTACCAGTGTGTGCACACCTTAAAATTTAGCCTTTCATTTTCCCCATCTTTTGGAAGCATTTTATCAGGGTACCCATTTTTATCTACTTTATTTTTCTTACCAAATATTCATTTATCTTCAAACCCATATATCTCATTGCATCATGAAATCTAACAGTTACCACAACCACTGAGCCTTCAGTCAACATAGCATCATTAATACACAAAAATGCAGACCAATGTAGACATCTGCAGCCAACATTTTTCAATCATCCACAAAAAGAATTCCTAATCTATTTCTTTGATTTTGCATAGATCTAATGCTCTTTTCATATTCAGCAACCAACTCTGAACTCCATATTTATATATATTGTTTTGTAATTCAAGGCTATTTGATGTATCCATACTTCCTTTAAATCAACTTATATACAATACAGTTTCCTATCCATACACATATATTTTTCAATGAACAACGTCTATGGAAATTCTTAGTCATCTAGGTCATGGTTGTCCCAAAGGTGCTTTTTCAAAAGTCCATATTGTGGACAAAGAGAACCGCTAGTTTGAAAGAGGGGCCAAATAGGCCATCTATGTCAAAACTGAACAGCCCCCTCTCAACAAAGGGGGAGGTATATGGCACCATTGATCTCCAATCTACAGCACATTCCTTTCCAACAGTTCCCAGAAGGCTCCACACCCATTTGCACCACTCAGGCGACCTGATGACACAAATAAACACCCAGATGACCTTAACGACTTCCTAAAAGAATGCAAATGACCAGCTGTCTGCAAGATATATAAATCCTTCCATTCCCCACCATCTATCAGAGCTGAAGAAGCTTCTTGGATGAGGAGCTAAACATCTTCAAAGAAAAACCAGAAAGTCCAGTTGCCTCCTGGAATTACTTCTAGGATTCTCCAGTTACTTCTGGGATTCTCGATGAACAGAAAAAAAATATGTTCTATCCAGCCCTTGTTTGGCATAAAGTTGCACTGCATTTCCCAAATTTTGTTCATTGCCATCTCTTGCATCTTTTGATTTCTGAATTCTTCAAAACATCTTCCCAGGTATAATTAACAAATCCCCCTGCATTCCCTTTTTGCCATTTTTCTCTTTTTGTAAGAGAATAATAACAGCATTCTTCTAATCATCAATATAGAAGAAATTGTCACACACAATAAACAATCTGCACAGCCATAACTTAAGCAAATCACATCCCTATTTTAACATTTCTCCAGTTATAGCAGGCATACCTATAGCAGGGGTGTCAAACTCGCATAATTATGGTGGGGTCACATGATGCATTGGGACTTTTTTCCTCTTCGCTAAACCAGGCATGGGTATCTGGCCCATGAGCTGAGAGTTTGACAGTTCTGACCTATAACCTTACCATTCCTCAAGTGTCTGACATCATTTATACCTTCCTCTCCAGGAGGTTTTCTTGGCGACTAATATTTATAGAAATTCAAGTTCATTTTTTGACATACAACTATAATTCCAAGTCTATTAAATATGCCTTTCAGTAATCCTTCACTTCAGTTCCATCCCAAATCATCTCATTACTTTTGTTTTTATTTCTGTTCACCTTGTAGGCAGCTCTTTGTTTAGCCACTTCAGTAACTTTCAAAACTATTTTTAAAATTTCCATTGTTATATTTTGGCATGACACTATTTTTTGCTCTTTTTGATTGCATTCTTCATAAATATATTTTCTCCATATCCACATTATGCATTCTGTTTCTCTCATCCTTTTTTATGAAGCAATCATTTTGTCAAATATATTTTTCCATACATAGCTTATTTTTCCATCATTCTGTCATGCAACACTTTTCATGTTTCCTATTACTTCCTCTCACTTCCCATTAATTCTGTCTTAGTCTTTATACTTTTTGACACTGACAGGTACTTTCTCTTGTAATTCTTTCATTCTTCCTTTGTTTGTTTTGTTTCATGTCCATTCCCCCTCCCCAATCTACTCCAAATGTGGAACAAATAATAATTTGTTCCACATTTAAAACATCTCATGAATCCTCACGAATTCTCTCACTCCTTTTTCACAAGAAATAATTAAATTGATTATTCTTTTATATGCATATTCATTCCTCTATGTGCATTCATCATGATATCATAGATACAATTTTTCAGTCATAGCCCAATCTAATACAACCTGAGTATAATAATTGTGGATTTAGCATATATTAGCAAGCTGAAAAAAGGACAAATTCATATCTATTCTGTCAACTTTGGTTCCAGGTAGTCAAATTATTGATCAATCAAAGCTACACTTCAGTCCTGGATTTATGAACTCTTATAAACATACAGTAGTTCCCATTCTCTTCTTTTTGAGACAGCAAAGCTTATTTTGTTACCTGATCTCTGACATGTCTTAAACATTACCTCAATTTTTGCTCTTCTTAGTTCTGGGATTTTTTTTTGTTTTTTGTTTGCTTCTCAGGTCTAGTGTCTCCATATTGTCTGCTATTCTGTTTATGTTTCAAATTGCCACTGCACTGTCTCTGCCGACCATATTTACTGATCATTTTTATCATTATTAGAAACATAACTGTCTCCTATTAAAGAAAAAAATGTAAGATATTCTTATAAATTTGCTATATATAAGGGCAGCTGAAATTCTACAAATTGTCTGTTTTCTAAAGGTTGCAATCATTTATCTGATCTATATACACTTTCATTTTAGGTTTTATTTTAGAATCGGCAAAGTTCTACCTCTGGGTATCAATACGTCTATAGATATCTCCCGTGATGCCTGTCAGATTCCCTATCACATCTGATTAAACTCCTTATCATTAGATTCTTTCATTTTCAGTGCTCATCTGCACAGAAAAAAAAAGGCAGAGGAAAGCTGGAGATGGATGGAAGCCTCCAGGGAGTGGAGCCAAAGGAGATGGAAAGGAGCAACTTCTTTTAATGAGAATGCCCATCCAATGCTTCTAAAATTCTTGAATTGATACTGTGTACCTTTAACAGAAAAAACAACAGAATAACAGAATTGGAAGGGACCTTGGAGGTCTTCTGATCCAACCCCTTGCTCAAGAGGATACCATTCCAGACAAGTGGTTCCATTGATGGGAGCAACCACAACTTCTGAAGGCAAGCCGTTCCACTCAGGAGTGGAAATTCTACCAGTTCACACTTATTCGCTAGAATCGGTTGTTAACATTCTAAGCAGTTCGGAGAACCGGTTGTTTGAAGTAATTACTGGCCTAATCCTGTAAGGAAGGCAGGAAGGAAACATTCTGGTGTTGCTTACGGAAACTGCCTCTCCGTTAACCCTTATTACATTCTTGGCAAGACTAGACTTCCTGTCTCAGGAACTTCTCTGGAGGTTTTTTCCCCCTCCTTTGCTGGTACTTTCCTTGTGTGGAATGACCATTCAGAGTTACAATGGTACTGAAAAAAGTGACTTATGACCATTTTTCACACTTACGACTGTTGCTGCATCCCCACAGTCATGAGAGGCCAGGCGAGGAGATGTGTGCCTCAATGTGAGTGATATTGAGTTGGCCACATCCAGCCAATAACATGACCACCAAGCCATGACCACCCAGTCACATGACCACCAGGCCACACCTACCACCTGAGCCATGACCACAGAACCGATTGTTAAAAAAAATTGAATCCTACCCCTGGTTCCACTGGTTTATTGTTCTCACTGTTAAGAAATTTCTCCTTAGTTGTAGTTGCTTCTCTCCTTGTTTCAAGTTTTTAAATTTTAAGAGAACTTATAAGTTCTCTTTTAAATTACAGGATTGATCTTAACATTTTTCCTGAATATCGGTCCTGGTAAGGGAGACAATATAAATCCCTGAATGCTTGATTCTTATTGCTTTAAAACACAAACTCTTGATGTGGATTACTTGATGTGGATAGCCTACTGCATGGTTTATATAGCTATGGCATATGGTCAATGGGCGGCAGTTGCACAAACATGATGTCGAGTGCTTGTTGACTTCACCTAGCTTTGTTCATGTAGGGCAGCTGTTCATGTGATTTGCTTGGCCTATGTCCAGCAGCAGCTCTGTGTTTGATATTATGTATTTCCTGACATTTGGAAAACTATAGAAAAAGTGAGAGTTCCACTTTTCAAATAGTTTAATTTAGAAACTGTCTTATTTTGGCAGATACCTGTTTACATTTCACATAATGCTAATAGTAACGTAGGTGAAAAAAGTACACACACACTATTTCTATATATAAAAAGAAAAGAATTTTAACTCACCAGAGACTAACTAAAAATAAAAATACAGAAACATGAAAAATAGTGCATACAAATATAAAGATAATAGATTAAAAAACAACACAAAGCAAAACCAAAAACATACAACAAATAGAAATCAACAACAAAACAAATATTATAAGGAGTTCCATATGAACTATACTTATCTACTGCCCCAAGATAAGGTGGCAAATTCCCTGGGAAAGTAAAAAAAAGAGAAAGAGAGAAAGAAAGACAGACAGACAGGCAGGCAGGCAGGCAGATTGATATTTCTTCACATCAAATGATCCAGACCAAAACTCTTCCTACTCTCTGGATCAAAAACACAAGTTAAAACAAAAATTGCTGGGGGAAAATTATTAAAAATGTTTATCCAAGCCCATGACTTATGGAACAGAATAATTTTCTTTTGAACGCACAGGCAGATTCTTCTGTAGTTCTAGTGTATAATTATAGAAAGGGATGTGTGCAATGAGGATCAATTCACAAATGCTGCAGTTCCACATATTGTAGCTTATTTGGAAAGGCAGAAACCAGGAACCAGAAGCTCTTTCAAGAAAGAGGCAAAGAGGAAAATTAAGAAATGTCAGTAGCAATGGTGGGATTCAAAATTTTTTACTACCGGTTCTGTGGGCATGGCTTGATGGGCTTGGCTTGGCTTGGTGGGCATAGAAGGGGAAGGATACTATAAAATCCCCATTCCCTCTCCACCCCACTAACCTGCTTTCCAGCTCAGTTCTCCTGTGTCCTCAACAAAAGAAAACCCAGCCAATCAGCTGGGACTCAGGAGGCAGAGAATAGATGGGGGCAGGACCAGTCAGAGGTGGTATTTGCTGGTTTTCCGAACTACTCAAAATTTCCACAACCGGTTCTCCAGAACTGGTCAGAACCTGCTGAACACCACCTCTGGTCAGTAGGCCTTAGAAGTCAGGCGGGAACTGTACAATCATATTACCTTATCAGAACAAGCAATGCAAATATGAAAAAAGACAAGGAGAAGCTGGAAACTCTGGAATGCAGCAAGTGACAATTATATATTTTTTGGATTTTTTTTGTAATCAGAGAAAGGTGAAGAGGCAACATTAAGTGTTACATAACTTAATGAGATAATTTCTCCTTCAAAAAGCTGTTCATAAAATTAGAAACTAGGAAATTTTATACAGGATTCAAAAATAGCCTTGAATGCCCTGGCTCCAAAAGCACAAAGTCCAGCAGGTTGAAAAACAATAGGCAATTGTTTTTTGCCTATTGTAATGCCTGCTGACCTACATTAAACTTACTAAATTTAATGGGACAAGGACAGCAGTGAAAATCCTGCTGCAGAAATCATTCGAAGAGTATCCTCTATGTACAGATCAAGACACAGTGTTGTTATTCTTGGTGCAATGCAGCTACATACTTATCTGGGAGTCCAGAAAGCAGCAGAGTCCAGATTATAAACAGCTTATTTCTGTTCTAGTTAAGTGCTGTTTGGACTAATATGGATATACCAAGCTTGATTATTTATGGTTGTTTCTGAAATTCAGGGGGAAATAGAATTATCTCTGAAGCTGATCTTAATGAAAATGTCTGGGTCAGCTCTTAGGATTTTCTTTTCTTTTGAACAGTATTGGCTTTAAAATATTGAATGCCTTTTCTTTGCTACTTTATTCTTTGTGGCCTTTCCTGAGTTTTGTTGTTGTTTTTGATGCTGTTTCTAGATTGCAGTTTATTGCTTCTGACTTTAAAAAGCCATTTGGAGTTTGAGGGCTGCATCAGGGTTGTGTTTGACCTTAGGGAGCTGGGATGGGCATGGTTAGAGTGGTGCCTATGGCAGTCTGAGCGCTGTGCCAGTGAAAACGGGCTCCCGAGCTCCGTTTTCAGCTGCAACGGCCTCCTGCAACCTTCTGCCAAATATTGCCAAATATAGGGCAGTCCTCCTGAGCTCTGTTTTGCTGGCAGAGGAACCTCAGGCCAGTCTTTTGCTGTTTACACATCGGCACCTCAGGCCAGATCTAAGCACCCCCACTGGTGGGATTCAGCCTGTGGGCCTTGAGTTTGACACCCCTGCCTAAGCAGTTCTGAACCAGCTGCGATGTTTGATACTGGCTTTTAGCGTAACTAAAAAGAGAAGAGAGTTGTATAGGGCATACAATACAGTGCTGTTGCCCTCAGAAGCATACAGTCCCATCATTCAATTTGAAATAAGATACAATTGTCAATCCAGTCGTATATGAAAGTAAGTACCATAGTCTTCAGGTAAAACATCTGGGCCAATTCCACAAACAAGAATGCAAAGAAAGCTGATCCATCACCTGTTATTCTCTGGTATATCAGTAATTAGATTGATATAGATACAGCTATTTATTTAATTTAGATATTTTTGTGTGCACAGATGAAACAAAAGCTATTACCGCACAAATATTGGATTATTTAGCAAGACAAGTATGTATTTAAATTGCTTTCAGGATATTTAGAATTAAAACTCAAATCTATCATATGCAAGAGCATAATAAAATTATTTAAAAATAATAAAACAAGCAACTTCAAAAGATTAACGTACATTGAGAGGCCCCAGTCATGAAACTCACTGTATGACTTTGGCTCAGTCTCTGTTTCTTGATCTAACCTACCTCATGCAGCATCACAGTAAGGATAAATTAGGTGCACCATTTATGTCAGTTTGGGCTCATGGAAAGCAGGAAGAATATACGAATATAACTAAAGCCCATTGGTCACTACGAAACCACGGATGCACAAGAGGACGTGAAAACGGTACAAAAAAGCTTGCCATCCGTTGGACTAAACGCAGATGTACTCCCTGCCCTCCATTGCTTCCTCTCATCGTCCAGCATCCGTTATTGACTTTCATTCCACCCAAACTTTTGCCGTGGAAAATGATATCCAGTTCGTCCGTTCTCTGCATCGCTACGATCCCGATTCTGCATTCCGCTATATCCACTTGGCATCCGTGCACATGCGCGCAACTCGCATCCGCCCGACGCAGGGAGAAGCGGAACGGACGTATGGAACAGATGCAAGCACGGATGCAGAACGATCAGCCATGGAAACAAACGTTTAAAGCGGGAAAAAACTTTCGCAGAGGTGGTGGACCTATTCATTGAAATTAAGATGTAGTCTAGACGGATGCCTAGAGGATGCAAAGGACTACCGTAACTCCTAGAAAAAGGGGGCAAGTTGTCTGCATCTTCTACTTTCAGCACCAGCCACGCCACCTGTGCAGATCCTCTGCAGCCTTCATCTGACTTCCTTCCACAGCATCGTCATTGTCACCGTGGATGCGTTACCTACATGTCTTTTTGCAGCCACCATCCTGCTGCACAGTAGAAGGCATCTACAGGCTCTGTGAACTCTACTACGGGAAGAAAAAAGACGTCCGAAAACGGCATTCCGAGAAGAGCACTAGAAACGACTGATTTATAACAACCTGATGGATGGAGCCAGAACGAAGACACTCGGGCGTTCCAGAACTTCGATGAATGCTCCAGCCATCGTTTGACGAAGTGTGCACGCGGCTGACTGACACCCAGG
This sequence comes from Laticauda laticaudata, assembly GCA_004320025.1. Taxonomy (NCBI): domain Eukaryota; kingdom Metazoa; phylum Chordata; class Lepidosauria; order Squamata; family Elapidae; genus Laticauda; species Laticauda laticaudata. The sequence continues at coordinate 21,679 of BHFT01059895.1, forward strand.
CTTGACCAAAGCAAGAACACCAACTTCCCGGCCCCAGCCTGAACCGGGCTCAAGTGCACTCACTCTGCGGCCACCTGGCCTCAAGGACGCACCCTACAAACAGAAGTGGTGCGGCCATCATCGAAAGCACATACCAAGAGGAGGCTCCTTCCAGTGCCCCTCAACTGAAGAAGGAATCGGAAGAAATTACAGAAGCAGTGGTATCAGAGGTGGAACTTCCCACACACCGTTGGACCATCGATGGCAAGCACGTGGGCCTGCAAAGCCCAGCGCAAGTCGGGTCCACTTATTTCAACTACAAGGGTTCTTCAGCATCGTCCTCTTCGCCATTGGTCGATGCTGACTACAAATTTCATGTAACATTCGATGCTCAGCAATGCTCATCTTCAGGATGCCCAGATATACAACGCCAGTCACCTCAAGCCCGGGCTGGAAGCAACCTCATCGTGGGCTTCCCAGAATCCAGACCCCTGCCCAACGACACGCAAAGTGCCCCTACTTCATCATGGGGATGACACCTTCTCCCTCAGAACCCTACCTCCATTGAACCATAACACTCCAGGACTCCTGACCCGTGAGAGAGAGATCTTCACTTCCAGACTTTTCTCAGGCAAGCGGGCACGCTCCAAGACGTTGGTGCGAGAACCCTTTGGCATTTCTGCCAACAGTCCAGTACTTGCTCACCACCATGCAGCGATCACCCACAACCGTGACGCAGGATCGGGACTTGCTGCATCCTGGCACCATCCTTCATGATGCGCACACCGCTACCCAGTCTGCAGAACGAGGGCTGTGGACCTCACACAAAGGCCAATGACATTGAGGCCTGCGGGACATGGAGGACCAAGGGCCAGAAACCGATCAGACACTCAGCGAATGTGCACATGCCACAACAAGCGCCATGGAAGCGGCATAAGCAGCGCAACCTCCTCGAAAGCATACTGCTGCACACTCCCCGCTGGAGCGGGAGTGGCCACAAGACAGAGCCTCATGGATCTCAAGATGCTTAAAAATGATGCTTCCTATTGAGCTACACTGCCCATACACTAGTCGGCTACCACACCCCGCTATGTTCAACACCTCACCGCTCACTCCTTTCCAATGCTTCCAAACAACCAGTCGTCAATTACACAACACGCGATCATCATCACCATCCTCAATGCACTCACCTCATTCCACTCAGAACTTAACACACTACCAACACACACTTTATCACCATACATATCACCCCTCGTCAGACTCCTATAGCCATCGAACATCTTATTATCACTACACCCTTCTCAAACCCCTATCATCTACCGTCTCACCCGCAATACACTATCTTCACTACACAATCTTATCATCCTCAAAACCTACAACCCTACACATCTACTCACAAACCACCATCTATCGCACTATATACTTACCACTCTCCTCCGCATTACCCCGTGCAATCACATCACCCGCCAAACCCTCACTCAACCTCCATTTCTGTCCGTCATTCCACTCTATTCCCATAAATCTACCTCCTATTCCACCTTTTTTTTCACCCTATCCTCATCACAGATGCAGATTCTGGGCATGCTATGCTCTGGGGGGGGCGATGCGCCGTACAATAACAGGCATTTAATAAAGAGTTTGTTTTGTTCACAATGTTGGATTATGCTCATTTCTTATTGATAAAAAAGGGCGCATAGTGTGCACCTGGAGGTACACCATACAGCTCCCACCACTTGCACTGGATTATCTATTCCACACTACTACCCTCCAAAGTATCCCTCTCATTCCACAGATACCCTTGCCCACCCTACTACTATTCTAAACCCATCCCACAAGCATGCCCAAGGCCTTAAGCCATTCTAAAAGTTGATCTCACCAAGCACTATTATTCAAAAAATAAAATCGAGCAAGTTGTGAATCATAAGATAAACTGTTAATTTGACAACAACAAGCTGTTAAAAAAAAAATCGTCCAATTCAAGTGCCAAATCAAAGCTCCACTACGCACCATCTATCCGTTTCTGCACTCTTTTGGTCATCTCAAGGTGCCCAGCTCAGGGGTAAAGGTCCAGTTCATTGTTGCTGGTGTAGGCCTCTGTCTCAGCGGTGAAACTGCCGTATCTACGTCATCATTGGTAGTGAGTCCGTGCATCGCTTCATGGGTCTGATCCGTCCTGAGCATCCAGCTGAAACCAGGCTGGCCCAATGATTCGCCCCCCGATGACTCTGTGCCCTGCTGTGAAGGCTCTGCCTATGCTGGCCGAACACTCCCTAGGTACCGATACCCTGTAGGAGGGCCTGTGGAACCTTGGAATGAGCGGACATCACCTGGATGAGAGCAGACCATGGACGGTGGACAGTTCCTTGGGTCTGAGGTGTAAGCAAGCTCGGAATCCCTCCTCACCAGTGCTACTGTGATCCGCCATATCTTTTGAGGTCTGTTGAACATATAGAGCGAATGCCTTGCGCATTGGTGATGAGACCTCGTGTGTGACCTACCTGAGAGAGATCTATCTGGTGCGATGTGTCCCTGATCTCCCAGTCAGGAACTCAGTGTCGCTCCTGCCCCCTCCAGCTCTCCGCTCTCTTCGCCTTCTGCCAGCGACCCTAGGCTGGCGTGGAGGCTAGACTATATGACTCCAATGTCCCTTTCATCCTACCGCACCAAGCGAGCTACTCTATTACCACATCCACCATCGCTACCACACCCGTCCGCTGGGTTCTCCGCCTGGCCACGCTCCCACAGAAACCCTGCCTTCCTGAACAGGGACTCGGATCTCTCCCAAAGAACTTGCCTCCAGCAGCGCTGCGAGAGAGAGTAGCGTCCGTGAAAGGGGCTTGCTGGCTCTCGTGCGCGACCTCCACCTACCAGAACGCTGCACTCTGCCATGACATAGTCTCTCTGTCTGTTCAGCCCTTTCACACGTGTCCCTCCACGACTCTAAGGCAGCTTCCCCATACAGTTGCAAGTTCCCAGCGAATACACCTCCCCAAGTGTAACCATCACTCTGCCCTCTCTCTCAAAGCAGCCTGCCTTCCGCTTGGTCCTTCGTACACCTGTTTGTCCCCCTCCGCCACAATAGTCTCCCTTCTCTCACCCACTCTCCAGCACCGATCTCTCTAGTTGGCCTCCTCAATATCATATTGCTTCTTCCTCCCTTGGCTGACCAGATGGGCCCTCATCAGAGGTCCCAGTAAAGTGGGCTGCTCCCACCAGCAGCTACACCAGCACCAGCACATTCCATCATCCATCACCGCACATTTCTCCAGCACTCATTCACTCTAGATCAGCATGCATACCAACCAGCAGCTGCAGCAGCAATTATCAGAATCCATAGACCAGATCAGCAGCAGTTAGATGAACAACCAGCAGGCCAGCCAGTCCAGAGCACAGCAGACCAGGACCACGCAGGCAGGATCGAGAGACCAATCACGAGCGACGCACAGACCAGACAGAGCAGACGAGGCAAGACCAGGAGTCAGCCAATCAGCGGCACGAGGCAAGTATCCAGGAGCACAGCAACGCAGACCAGAGCAGCTTCAACAGAGTAAGCACACCAGCAGAACCCAGCACAGCAAAGCACACCGCCAGGAACACTTCAGCAGAAGCCCAGCAGAGCAGATCTCAGGGGCAGGTCGGGGGTTGGCCCTGTTCCCTCTTGCCGATGCCGGCAGTTGCTTGAGGTTTGCTCCTCCCATGGTGTGGGTTGCTGGCTTGGCAGGGAGGCTGGCACGGCACCAAGCCTGGCAAAGCCCTGGCAGAACCAGGCACCGAAGCCTGCAGCAGCCAGGCTGGCAAACCTGGCAGGCTTGAGCTGCAGGAAGCCTGGCAGGAAGGCAGGCAGGCAACCAAGTCTCAAGCAGTCTGGCGCAAGCTGCAGGCAGCATGCAGGCGCAGGGCAGGCAAGGAATCTCGAAGTGTCCAGCAGCAGTCTTTCCTCGAATGCTGGCCACGTGCGAGCTGCTTCCCTTTTATAACGGGGGCTTACGCAAGCTTCCCCCCGCCGATGCGCAATAACGTGCATCCGTTCGCTTCCCCTGTGCATCTGCTAGGCTCCGCTGTGCATCCTCTTTTCAGCCGCTGCATCCGCTATGGCAGTCTCCGCTTCATCCTTTTGGGCGGTCCGTTCTGCATCGCCTGCTTATCCGTTCCGCGTACCGCTCCTGAGCCCCCTGAAGCCCTCGGTTGCGCCATCCCCATGGCCCACTGGCGCTCATGCGTGCTTCCGTTCACGCTCCCATCGCTGTTTGCATCCGCCCTGCGCTCCTCCCCGCCGTCCGTGTTATCCGCTCCGGTTATGGCAATTTTTGCCCCTTTTAAAGAGCGTGATAACAACGGGATGAAAATTTGCTCGTCTGCTCGTCCTTTTTGCATCCGTTGGCCAGTGTGACATGGGCTTAAATAAAGAAACAAAGGAAAAGAAAACTCGTAACTTAAGAGTCTTAAACACTATAAATCTGAACCAATAATTATTTTGCAGGAGAATATCATGGTTGCTGATTTCATTGCTGGAATATATGAGTCGTTCTTGCCCAGGCAAACGGCTTTCTCCTGATAGTAAATATTTTGTAGCCTTTTATTTCAAGTGTCATAAGCATAAAATTAAGCATCTGTGATGTAGTTAGAAATATTTCAGGTTCATCTGCTATTGCAGTATGTGTCTGTTATTGGAATGTTGGCTCTTCATCCATTTCTAATTTCTACCCATGGGATTTTACGCCATCGAAGGAGAAGAATAGTTTACCATTGGCTTTTCCCATACAGAATGCTTGAATTGCCTCCAGCTTTTTTCTGTATTGCTGCTGCTCAATATAGGCTTGTTTTACTGAGAGGATGTCCTGAATGAGGGTGACCCTTCTGGGAATATACTGTGTATACTTTTGACATATTGTATGTTCTGTCTTAGCTCATCCTTCCTGGGAACAAATCCCTTGCCACAAGAAGGCAATACAGCAATGAGTGTGTGTGTTTAAAGTTTGTGTTTGTGTGTGCGTGCACACACATGCTCACGAGGGGTACAAAGAGTCAATGCTGATCTGATGACATATAATCAAGCAATCTCTATCCATTTTTAAACTGAACACTTCTCAATCTATTACTCACATACAGAATATTAGGGAATTAAACGAAAATGATGCCCCTCCTTCTTGGAATATAGGGCCATACTTAATATATTTGGGGAGAGCAAGGGCTGCAGGTATAAGTGGAGTTCTGTCCTGCACATTGGCAGGACCAGATTTTCCATCCTATTTTGGTAGAAGTATTTGTTTTAAAGCTATGCAAGTCTTTGTGGCTTCTATAGATTCCATGTGTTTCCAACCTCAGAAAAGTATTGTTGGTAGAAATATCCTTCTGGGTTCACTTCCAAGTGGGAAAAAAGACACTGGAAACATGGAGACTATTTGGAAAGATGGTTTAATGGTGGACAGCAGGACCATGTGGCTTGAAGCTCCAAAGTGAAATGGATGATCACAAGGTGAGAAGAGGTCAAGAAGAGCTGAGAATGCCTGGGTTTTATAACCTTTGTTGGGATTTGAATTGGAGCTTTTATTTTGATTGGTTGTCAGACTCCCATGGGGCCATACAGGGGCAACTTTGTAGGCTATCCTGAGTTCCAGGCTTGGTTGAGCCTTGCTGGATGATGATACACTGAAAAGGCTTTGCTATAACTTTACCTGGAGATCTTTGTTATGTAAAGTATTCTGGTCCAGGCCTTAATGGCCCACCCATTAACAAAGGTGGGTGAGCTTCTGCTTTTGAGGTGAGTTTCTACTCTTTTTAGAGGAAATATTCTGCCTTTTTAATATTTCCCAGGATATTTCATTTTTCTAGGAGAGGGGTGGGTGCTAACTTCCTACAGTATGCCATTGATTTTTTTTTAAAAATCTGCTCCAATGTAGATGTCTATGGAGATTCTCAATCATCCAGGTCATGGCTGTCCTAAAGGTACTTCTCAAAAGACAACTGGATTTTCTTGGGTTTTTTCCTTGAAACATTTTACTTCTCATCCAAAACACTTCTAGTATCAGTGAAATTTAATATGGCATGGAAGTTGACTGGAAGACTGAAATCTAATCATTATTCTCAGGACACCAATTTGTTGTTGACTGAGAAAAATATGTGGGAACTTGAGCTTTTGAGTGAAAAGTAGTATATAAATCGATCAAATAAATAAATAAATCCTGTCTCTTTGTCTCCAGCACTGAGAAACCTAAAATATACTGTTCATCTCTACTGCAAGTTAATAGACAGCAATATCATTGCTGTTTTGTTATGGAACTGCAGATAGCCATCAAGTTCATTTTTCTATACTTATGAAGTTTATATATTTTATTTTGTCAAACATGTACAAGATAACAAGTATAGGTATGAACATAAACATGAACAATTAAACATGTCCTGATTCTGGAAAAAAATGTGTAAATCAAGATGGATGCATGGATCATGCTTCAAAAAGCTAAACAAGACTGAATTTGTTGGAACATAGATGGGAGACCACCAGAACATGCCACGATGCCAGATTAGATGCTAGCTGGGAAATTTAGGAAGTCCACCTATCTTAAGGTGGTTGATATTGAGAAGTGCTAGTGTAGGTTTTTGCAGATCCCTTGCCCAATATGCATGCCTTCTCTTTTGGGCACTGAAATCTGAGTGGTACAGAGAAGAGCAGCAAAGATGATTAGGGGACTGGAAGTTGCAGGAACTAGGTTATGTCGAGTCTCGCAAAGAGAAGAATTAGTGATGACATGACAACAGCCTTCCAATATTTGAGGAACTGTCTCAGAGAAGAGGGGAGCAACATATTCTCCAAAGCACCTGAGGGTAAGACAAGAAGCAATGAGGGAAAACTTGTTAAAGAGAGATCCAACCTGAAACTAAAGGAGAAATTTCTTGAAAGTGTGAAAAAACTTGCCTTTTGGACCTGAGGATGCTCCATCACTGGAGGTTTTCAAGAAAAGATTAGACAAGCATTTGTCCAGGATGGAATAGGGTCTTCTGCTCTGGGCATGGGTTGGAGTAGAAGACCTCTCAGGTCCCTTCCAGCCATGTTATTCTGAAAAGACTCTGATATCTTTCCTGTTTTCAGAATGTGATTCTCTACAAGCAGAAAAAGTATTAACATTTGACATAAAGAAGGTGCCATCTTGTGGAGAAATTTAGTACATTGTTTTGGATCTCCCTGAAATATTTTAAATACTTAACTGACCTTGAGTAAGGCATTCATTTTTAATTAATTTATGAAATTCCACTATCATCCCCCCTCTTTCTCAGATCTGCATTTATTTTGCAGCCCGTTTCAGCATGTCTTTTACTGCCCTCTAAATATTATCTTACTACTACCACGTAAGCCTTAATGTGAGCATTTGGGGCAGTGCATTGAGGGAAATATTTATGGACAGAATGTAGCTCACCAACCAAAGGTTTCTTTCTAGAAAGGGGTATTTCGATCTGCTTGATGGCAGGAAAAATGATTAAGGTCAATTGAAGGTGCATGAAGGAGAGAGGGCGGTCTGAATGATCCATCCATTTGATCGCCGAGATCAGATGGTGTTACGCAGTGCCCAACACCAGCAACCTTTTACAGCCCAGAAAAAAGTACTAGAAAAGGAAACGGTCTGTAGGGGATACCTAGTTGAAGAGATTAAATTGCTATCGCATGTTATCTTTAGCCCTTTCGAACTTGCTTGCGAGCAGAGGCACAATATGAAAAGTGCAGGATGAGGCATCCATCTGATGCTTCAATTATCTGAAACATGGAGTGTCGTTAGCGAAACTTTATGGCATAGCATTGCTTTACATCAGACAGTGGCAAAACTGATCCATGATTAGACTCGCCAGGGAGCCTTCACGAGATTTCTCTTCGGCAAGTTTCCTCCTCCACTGCAGGGTCATCCTGCATGCAACTGGGCGCCCTTTCGAGAAGCGGAACCTTGTTGCTTCCGGCCTCCGAATCCAGGGGAATGTAATTCCTGCTGGATCGCGTCACCGGAAAAGAGGTTATTATCTCGCCCCGAGGCTAAAAAGGGACCCATGGCCTGGATGCGAAGGCTGCGGAAGAACAAATCGCTGCAGTATGGAGTCCCGATGATGGTGAGCGATCGCTGATAGGACGGAAGGCAACTAATTTGGGGGAGGGGGAACTGCTTGGAGCGGGGAGGAGAGGTTAGTAGACCATAGAGGAGACTGGATTCTCGGGAGTCGCGGTTCGAGGGCTGCTCCCATGCGTTCTTGGGGAGGAACAGGTGAGCAATTCTATTGGCTAAAACCCTATTAAAGGCTCGCCATTTTCCTCGAGGCTCGCTCGTCGTTGGATGCTACCCCTGTCAGTCTGAGAAAGGGGGCGTGCGTTTGCCGATTTGAAGGGGAAATATTGGAAACATTCCTCATTCTGAGCAGGGTATGGATACGTGTGTTGTGTTCTTTCCGCTCTGTCCGTATGGATGGTTTACGCCAGTTTCTTTTTCAGCGTTTCTCAATCCACAGCTCTCCATAGGGATTGGACTACATGTCCCATTATTCACTTGGCTATCTGGATAAGGATAACAAGTATTGGACGACACATTTGGTTGAGGGCAACTTGTGTTGTAAAATGGCTTGCATGAATTAACCCTGTATGTGCCATGAAGTCAGAGTTGATTCTTTGTAGTGACCATATATTTTAGGGATGAGCTTTCCCTAACCTGGTCTTTTCAGATCTTCGGACAGAACATGCATTACTACTACAATTTGAGCCCTTGTTGGTCATCCTTCCTTCCACTTCCCCTCCCCACCCCCCACAGCTAAGTCTTCACATAATGGGTCCAAAATATGATAACTTTGGCCTAATCATTTGTGCCTCAAGTGAGAACTCTGGCTTGATTTCCCCACCCCCCCCAAAAAATATTCATTTGTTTGTTGGTTTTGGGGGGCTGTCACTCCCTCTCAACCCAACATACTTCAAAGCAGAGGTGGGTATTCAGCAGGTTCTGACCAGTTCTGGAGAACCGGTAGTGGAAATTTTAAGTAGTTCGGAGAACCGGCAAATACCGCCTCTGACTGGCCCCACCAGCCCCATCTATTCTCTCAAGTCCCACCTGATCGGCTGGGTCTTTGGTTGCCCTGCGCAGGAGAACTGAGCTGGAAAGCAGGTTAGTGGGGTGGGGAGGGAATGGGGATTTTGCTGTATCCTTCCCCTGATATGCCCACCAAGCCACATCCACAGAACCTGAAGTAACATTTTTTGAATCCCATCACTGCTTCAAAGGGCTGTTATGGGGAAAATAATAACAGGAACAAGTGTGAGATATGTTGGCCGCTTTGAATTATTTATAAAAATAAGAAAGTTAGGATAAGTACAGAAATATATAGAATGGAAAAAACTCAATCTTTTAATCCTTCTTTAAAGCCCAACTTTCATTTTTTAAAAATACAAATAGAGCAACATATTCAATATCCATATAAACGGTGTGTTCTCTGGGAACAATTCTTTTGAGTAATACTCATCATCATACCGTAATAATAATATTCTCTAGTAGTAATCTCGCAATGACAGTGCTTTTCCCTCATAAAATTAATACATATTAATACTAATCAAAATTAATAAGTTACAATAATCAACCCTAATAGTAAAATTAATCTTTCTCGTGTGATTTTAGAAGTTCTAATTTCTGTTTCTCTTATTTAAGCATCGATAGAACAGATCCCATATCTCAAAATATTCAGTGTCTTCCTTTTCTTTAATTTCAACTGTTGGTTAATTCTTTCACTGCTATAGAATGTCACAGGGAAAATCTTTGCCTGCCCCATTCTGAAGTTTAATTGCTGAATCTGAGCCTGAAACCCACCCATGCACAATAACTTGTTCTGTGTTATGGTTGCAAATAGTATATAGTACCTATTCTCCTTTACCATTTCAAAAAAGATTCACTTCTTCACAATTAGAATTTTTCTCACCTATCTATCTCCTGATATACTTCCATTTCAATGCCAATTTCTCATCCAGTTCCACTGATCTATATAAGGAGATAAATGTGTACAACTGTCACAATACAAACATCACCTCTTTCATGTAAGATCATCACTCATATTTTGCCATCATCATGAAACTGCCTGTTGTTTTGAGAACTATTTAATATTTTAAGAATACTCTCTCTTTTTATGATAAAACTCTCTAGATCTAGTCCATCCATCTTGAAGTACCTGCAATTATGCATCATTTTTTGTTATGAGTTGATATATGCTGCCACTATCTTTTTTTCTTTAGAGGAGAAATGCTAAAACCAAAAAAGAAAAGAAAATCTGTAATTGAGAAAAACAAACATACCTCTCTGTATCTGGGAGTCAATCTTGCAAACTCTAGGTCTTCTGGGACACTTTGCCAGATTGTAACTGTTCTGCTTAAGAAACAAATTGGCACAAAGATATCTGGTTAAAATAATATTTGGAACACACAACAGTTATGGAAAAAATAATGGGATTTAACTTGGAGAATATGATTAGATTTTAAGGGAGAAAAAGGAACAATGGACAGATCCATTCAAAATGATGAGGGAGGGGGTGGAACTGAAGGAAACTGCATATAAAATAAAGCCAAATTGTAATTGGATCTAGAAATCTGGTGGTATTAGATTGCTTCTGAGTTCTGGAAGAATTCACCCTAAAGTTTGAGGGTACAATTCCTTTATATTTTTCCTCACGTCAGTTGCTACTCTGAGGAAATTCAAAAGAACAAAATGTATAGCATATATTTTTGTTAGTTACCTCCTGCCTTCCTTTAAGATCTCAAGTTGGTCTACATGGAGTCACTTTTCACTGAACCTTAGGTGGACATATCTTGCTCCTCTTGTAAGAGCTTGCTCTCCTTTCTGGGTTTTCATATCTCCTTGCCATTTCCTTTTTTATAATAAGCCCCACACTTGATCTCAAAGACAGAATGAACTATTCCTTTCCTTGTTACAGCTCATCATGCACTTGGTTCTCAAGTACAGTAGGTGGTGCTCCAGTCTATAAAATGCAGCAAGACGAATAGTACAGTCAATTTTGGATTTGGGTTGCAGCACCTGGTGACTCACCCTGTGTGACTTTTGCTTACCTGCACTGGGATGGCAAGTTTTCTGACACTGCTATAAAAAATGGTTAATCAAGATCACATGATAAAATTGGACAAATAATCTTGTTTTGAATGGAGTTTAAAAGAACAAGTTTAAGAAACAGAAAAAAAAAGAATCTGACCTGAATACTAAATTGTTCCCCGGTCTGAATGAATTCTGTATCCAATTTTATTGTTTCTACTACTGATTATAAGAAAATATGATTGTACAGACACACAAGTGGCAAGAAGTAGACACAGTTTCACTTAGCAACCACTTCATTTAATGACCAAGTTGCTGATTCAGTTTATATTTTGATCATAGGATCGGGGGTGGGATTCAAATTTTTTAACAACTGGTTCTGTGGGTGTGGCTTAGTTGGTCGGCGTGGCTTGGTGGTTATGTTATTGGCTGGGCATGGCCAACTCAATATCACTCACATCGAGGTATGCATCTTCTCGCCTGGCCTCTCATGACTGTGGGGATGCTACAACAATTGTAAGTGTGAAAAATGGTCATAAGTCACTTTTTTCAGTGCCATTATAACTAAATGGTCACTCCACACAGGCAAAATACCAGCAAAGGAGGGAAAAAAAACTCCAAAGAAGTTCCTGAGACAGGAAGTCTAGTCCTGCCAAGAATGTAATAAGGGTTAACGGAGAGGCAATTTCTGTAAGCAACACCAGACTGTTTCCTTCCTGTGTTCCTTACAGCATTAGGCCAGTAATATCTTCCAACAACCGGTTCTCCGAACTGCTTAGAATGTTAACAACCGGTTCTAGCGAATAGGTGCGAACTGGTAGAATCCCAGCCCTGCATAGGATCCTATCCCAAAATGAAATATGATTGCCTTAAGGAAGTGCTTATGCAAAAGGAAGAAAATTAGAGACCAATAAAGAGCTACTTAACAAAAACTTTGCATTGTACAATGAAAGTGGTGAATTCAGCATATTCTGTCATGACTTCACAGCTCTTAGTCAAATACTCTCACCATTAACCAGTGTTTTGCTTTGTGATTCTTATCACCTCCTACTATTATGTTCATGGGGGTTATAATTAACTAGCTTTGCTGTACTTGGTTTCAGTAACCAAGTGAGTGCCTAACGGAAAGAGCTGCAGCATTTACTTCAGAGTTAACGCCTTAATATTGTATTACTATTTTGTTCCTGGCTGATAACTCTTACTCTAAAATGTTTTAACAGAATAACAGTTAGAAGGGACCTTGGAGGTCTTCTAGTCCAATCCCCTGCTCAGGTAGGAAACCCTACATCATTTCAGACATGTGGTTGTCCAATCTCTTCTTTAAAATCTCCAGTGGAGCACCCACAACTTCTGAAGGCAAACTGTTCCACCAATTGATTGTTTTGTCAGGAAAATTCTCCTTAGTTCTAGGTTGCTTCTTTCCTTGATCAGTTTCTATATATTGCTTCTTGTCCAGTGCAATCAAGTTGGTGTTCTTTAGATATACCGTATATACTCGCATATAAGCCGATCTCGCATATAAGCCGACCCTTAAAAAACTGCCCCAAAATGAGGAATTTTTGCAAAAACTCGCAATATAAGCTGAACCCAAATACCATGGTGTTCAACCCCTTGATCTCACCGTCAAGGCTAACTGTCAGAAAGATTCTGGGAGGACAGGGCTTTGGGCGCGACTTCCTGAAAAGCAGAAGTGAAGCCCAGAGGGAAAAGGCGGCAGGGCAAAAGTGGCAGCTCATCGTCCATCCAGGGAGAAAAATGGCCGATTTCGCGTGCGCTTTCCTTGACGCGAGGCTGGCTAAGGCCCGCTGACAGGGAGTGCGAGAGCCAAGACTCTCATCAGGGAAGCCCCACGCTAAGTCGCTGTCGACTGCGCGCATTTTCCTTGACGTGAGGACTGCTAAGGCCAGCTGACAGGGAGTGCAAGAGCAAGACAACTCATCATGGAAGCCGCCACGCTAAGTGCTTGCCTGACTTCGCACTGAGCCGTTTTTCCTTGACAGCGAGGCTGCTAAGGGCCAGCTGACAGGGAGTGCGAGAGCCAAGACACCTCATCGCGGGAAGCCGCCATGCTAAGTCGCTGCCCGACTTCGCGCGTGTTTTCCTTGACATGAGGGCTGCTAGGGGCCAGCTCACAGGGAGTGCGAGAGACAGACTCTCATCACGGGAAGCCGCCCACAGCTAAGTTCGCTCCTGACTTCACGCGCGTTTTTCCTTGAATGCGAGGGCTGCTAGGGCCAGGCTGACAGGGAGTGCGAAGAGACAAGACTCATCGCGGGAAGCCGCCAGCTAAGTTCGCTGCCGACTTCGTGTTGCGTTTTCCTTGACGCAGGGCTGCTTAAGGGCCAGCTGACAGGGAGTGCGAGAGCCAAGACTCTCATCACGGGAAGCTGCCACGCTAAGTCGCTGCTCCGGTGCAAATCGGGGCACGGCCACCAATAAATCAGATTTATGCGTGTATAAGCTGACCCCCAAATTTTGAAAAAAAAAAAGTGTGCTAAAGTCGGCTTATATGCGAGTATATATGGTATTTTCTGTGGGAGGATTTGTCCCCAGACTGGTCTTTCACACCTTCCAGTGGTACACATATGGTCATCTTTTTCCAATCCATCTTCCCTCAATATATATTCCATATACAAATTGAATAAATAAGGGAAGTGTTTACAGTCTCACTCCATTACCAATCCTGAACCAGTCTCTTTTGTTGTTTTGGAATTTCCATATTTCCAGTACATTCCACAGCCTGGTATAATCAATGCAACCAAGGCCTTCTATAATCAGTGAAGCACATACTGACTTCTTTGTGGTATCCTTCGGCTTTCTCAATTCTTTAGTATTGTGTTTTGTTCCTCTGCTATTTCTAAAGCGATTTTTAACATCTGGCATTGTGCTGGGATCTCTGTTCAATAATCCTAATTAGTATTTTGCTTTCACCTGAAATTAAGAATATTGCATGATAATTTTCAGACTGTGATACATCTCCTTTCTTAGTATTGGTGTGTAGATTAACCTCCAATCTGTTTTGTTCTTCAGTTTTTCTGGCATAACTTAATTAGAACCTTCATTGGTTCTTTATCATTTGCCATATTTTATTTAATTATGAAAAATAAGTGAAATAAATATTTTATTGTAACATGGACACAAATTTTAAAAAAAATTGAGCCAGCTTAGTGTGCTGATTAGGTGTTGAACTAGGACTGGTAAGATCCAAGTTCTTATTTATCCTCAGCCATGAAAACTCATTGAATAACCTTGGACCGGTCACCTCCTCTCAGCCCAATCTACTTCACAGGGTTGGGGAAAAAATAAGTGGAATGGTACATATGCTCCCTTGAGTTCAGGGAGGAGATGCGATACATAAAATCTATCAAATAATGCCAAACTGAACCATTTTTTCAACTACGGTTGAAGAAGATAGCATATTCTATGTATAGTATTTAAAAAAAAATGCAATCTGTCCTTTGGAGAAATTTTGCAGGAAGCTGTTTTTGACTCCCCACAATAGAGTTGCTTGTCAGGCAGTTCCAACGGTGTTCACTCTGAACTGGCCAAGCCTGTAATTCAAAATGACTACAGTGTGGTTCAAAGAACCATTTACTCATGCTTGCACTATGGAATACAGCTTGCCTTGTTAAAATAAGATTTGCAAAATGCCTTCTGTATTCCCTCACCAATTTTGAATTACATGTCTTAATCTTGCTTAAGGAACCTCCCCTCTCCCCCACTGAACCTCCTTGTGTGTTTTATCTTGTACATATATTTCCATGCTGGAAATGTTGTAACTGAAAGAGGTTGAGATTGCATGTATTTTCCAGCCACAAGGAATCCTCAGCTGTTGAAGCATCACAACCATAGTGACAAACTGTTGACACTCCATTATAAATGTCAGTGAAGCAAACTTATGAGTTAAACATCCATGCAAGGGAAGGGTAAGTGTTGTTTATTCATGTGTTAAACAGTGTTGTAGTAAAACTAGTCAGGCAGTACTGGAAGCCAAATTTTTTGGATTGTTGATGAATCCGGAGCGATCAAGATGCCTTTCTTGAAACTGCTCCATAAGCAAGGGCAGTTAAACAGGTAGTGCTAAATAGCATTAATGTATGGATAAGATGAAGGCACTGGGACTAGAGATTTGATTGGAACAAGCCCAATGTGTATAAAAACAATATCATATAAACTAGTAGGGCATCATACTGCTGCTATAACTCCCACAAGATGTTGGAACAGACAGTGTCTATAAGAAAGCAGAAAAGTATGACCCAATAGATATAGAATAAAATAGATTGGAATGACAAAGGTAATTATCAGAAAACTGAGCTGTAATTACATAAACGTACAGGCAATCTCAGGGTTTGGCAACTGGTTAAAGAGAACACAAAAAATAGGAATAAATGAGAAATTCACACCCTGGTGAGTTATGTATAGTAGGGTTCTTCATGAATAAATTTATTTATTAATCTCACTGCCAAGCATTGCCAATACAATTGAGTGGTGAGGTGGCCATTTCTGATCACGGTGTCAATCTAAAGTGATAAAATAAAAAAGAGGTTGTGAAAGAGTTCAAAAAGAATCTTTCCAAAGTGGTTGGATGGGCTTCAAGATACCAAACAAAGTTCAACATAAACAAGTTACTTGATCCATCTTGGCAAAGGGAAATGACAATCCAAACTTCATCTCTAAGAATAGAATCTGAAACATAAGAAATTCAAGAGACATTGTAATAGATCTTTCTCTAAGACAGATGTTGAACAGTATTTCTATGCCAAAATTACCTCTTATGACTTGCTGAGTGAAAAAATGAAGGACTACAGTTTCCAGATGTCAGATTGGGACCTTATAGTAACTATAGACTACACAAATTGTAATTTTNCTTGTTGGGTAAAGAGAGAAAAAAATACAATATTTCACTTGACTCTTCCAGTCCCATGGTTTTGTAATGAATACAGATAACTTTTGATTTAACAGACTAGTGGGGGATAATGAATGGCTATTTTAGCCAAATGTCCATTAAATTGCATTTTGTTTTGTCAATCATAAAAAAAACTGTTGTACATAAGAAGAGCTGCTATATTGTATGAGTGATCATGCAGGGTTTTTATTGTTGAATTAGAGGGAGAGAGGGAGGGAAGGGTTTTTCCTTTTCTCCAGTCGTTGATCTATATTACCTTCAGTGAACATCAATTTAGGAATTTAGGTAAAAAGAATGCAGTTTTGTGATTTGGCTTTCAAAGTCAATAATGCAGACTAGTGATGGTGCAGATGTTAGACTGCAGTATTGCAGGCTGACTCTGCCCACTGCCAAGAGTTCGATCTTGACCGACTCAAGGTTGACTCAGCCTTCCATCCTTCTGAGATCAGTAAAATGAGGACCCAGATTGTTGGGGGCAATATGCTGACATTTGTAAACAGCTTAGAGAGGGCTGTAAAGCACTATGAAGTGGTATATAAGTTTAAGTGCATATGTTATACAGCATGTGTTAAGTTCTTCAGGTAAGAAAGGAGAGTCTACTAGAGCATGTTGCAAAGATGGAGCAATTGCTGCCTATTATATTGATAAAGAATTCAACTTGTACTGAATAGCAAGTTACGAATAATCAGAAGTGTGACTGTATCAAATTGGTATAGTGATTAGTGGTAACCAACTTTAATCGTTTATCAGCTGCTTTTTTGTAGCATAACGTGCTTTCTTTCAGAAAGAAAATTGAAATAGGTTTTTAAGAATCTGCTATAAGGAAACATTAATGTCACTTCATGAAACATTTGCATCAAATTGGTCAGCTTTGCCATTTCAGCAAATACTGACATTTTCACAATCCATTCCCCCCACTGTGGGAATTTGATTATTCTCCCCATCATTGAGCATACAATAATCTTTCTGTCAGCCCCCATCCATCTTGAATCAGATTTGGGGCTGCCACAACGGAGGATGGGTAGATGTGGGAATGAAAGTAAAGTGGGAGGGAGGATAGCCATAACAACATCCTTTTGCCAGAGCTCTAAGGCTGAGTTACTGGAGTTTGGAAGGGAATGACTGGACTTGGCGGGAGTTCAGAATGGAAATGGACTGAAGAGTGTGACTTGAGGGTCATCTGAAAAGGGGGCTGGGTGTAAGTTTAATATAGCAAGGGGAAACGTGGGAATTCAGATTCAGCTTTTCTCAGATGTGCCAATATGGCTTCTATAATAAATTCTTACTTGGATGGACTTTGTCTCTGGGTGCCTAATTAAGATGGAGGGTTTTGTTGGAACGCTGACACTTTCTGCAGTTACCATATACAAAATCAATCTTCCATGAGTCATTTCTAATCCATTGTCCATAAGTTCCAATAAAAAAAAGTTCTGGTTTCTTTACTATATTTATCTTGAAAACCTTTTGCATGGTTATATGAATTGTATCCCCATCTTTTTTTTTTTGCTTTCACACAATTCCATCATGCATGATAAAATGTCCCCTCATATTTTTCACATTTCCAACAATGGTTTCAAAAGATATACCTTTATATATTTTTTGTTGATTTCTCTGGTGTACTATTGTCCATTCTCTCCTAAGTATCCATCTGCATACACTATCCAAAATTAGTACTTCTTTGACTTGCTACCATTTTCTTAGTGACTCTTTGAAGTTTCCACAGACTTACCTGAAGGATACTTATGGTCTCAATTCAAAATTTTGACGGTTGCCCATCCTCCCATGTGGTCACATGACCACACTTTAGATCGGGGGTGTCAAAATGGCCACCTGCAGGCCAGATGTGTCACATACAGGCCATGCTGACTTTAGCTTCACAAAGGGAAAAAATCTTCATGATACATCACGTGATGGCAATGTGACACACAGCAACTGGGCTGCATTTATGGTCATTTGCAGCATCCTGCAGTTACATGACCATATTTATGATGATTTTGCCTGAGAACCGCAGTTACTTCCAGTTTTCAGGAAAACTAGCTCCATAGTGAACCACTGACTTGTTTAACAACCACAGCATTCACTTGGTGACCATGGTGGCCTCTTTATAGACTAGGTGGTCATTTAATGACCATCACAAAAATGGTTGTAAAATTGCTTTAAACTGTTTGACCTATTTTTTTTTTCTCCTTCAAATCTTATTACATGTTCATAATTTGTACATATTTCAGTGTTAAACTCTGTTTGGGTTTTTCCATGCCAGTTATCTTTTTATCACTTTAAACCTTTCTTTTAATTGGCCACATGAAAACCATTGAAAACTATGTCCCTCTACAGTTGTTTTCTTAAGGCTAGGTCCCACAATGGACGAGCAAAATTTCATGGGTGTCTCCATCTGTTGTTATCCACTCCAAAAAGTGCCCCAAATTTGCATAAACAGAACGGAAAGGAACGGACGGGGTAGTACATAGCGAGGATGTAAAGCGGATGTTCGTAGGAAGCCTAGCGGATGGAAGTGGTTGACACATCCGAAGGGCTTCCGGGGGAGAATAGCAAAGCAGACGCATAGCGGAAGGAGCGGATGTGTAGCGGATGATGCAGATGCATCACGGACACCTATAGGATGCATAGCAGATGCATTGCGGATGCAAAGTGTTCACTGCACATGGGGGGAGGATGAATTGCATCAGCTCCGTGGATATAAAAGGATGCAGCTCGCAAGCAGTCAGCATTCAGAGGAAAGACG